>JAMPIV010011951.1:0-20000 GCA_024509875.1 Oreohelix idahoensis
GCTGGTAGGCGGATGCCACTGGAGACTTTTGAGATAGTATTTCAAGATGAAGATGAACCAGAGAATGAAAATCGCAGACGACCGGCTTACTGTGACTGCCGGTAGGCGGATGCCACTGGAGACTTTTGAGATAGTATTTCAAGATAAAGATGAACCGGAGAATGAAAATCGCAGACGACCGGCTTACTGTGACTAGAGAATGAAAATCGCAGACGACCGGCTTACTGTGACTGCCGGTAGGCGGATGCCACTGGAGACTTTTGAGATAGTATTTCAAGATAAAGATGAACCGGAGAATGAAAATCGCAGACGACCGGCTTACTGTGACTGCCGGTAGGCGGATGCCACTGGAGACTTTTGAGATAGTATTTCAAGATAAAGATAAACCGGAGAATGAAAATCGCAGACGACCGGCTTACTGTGACTGCCGGTAGGCGGATGCCACTGGAGACTTTTGAGATAGTATTTCAAGATAAAGATGAACCGGAGAATGAAAATCGCAGACGACCGGCTTACTGTGACTGCCGGTAGGCGGATGCCACTGGAGACTTTTGAGATAGTATTTCAAGATAAAGATAAACCAGAGAATGAAAATCGCAGACGACCGGCTTACTGTGACTGCCGGTAGGCGGATGCCACTGGAGGCTTTTGAGATAGTATTTCAAGATAAAGATGAACCGGAGAATGAAAATCGCAGACGACCGGCTTACTGTGACTGCCGGTAGGCGGATGCCACTGGAGACTTTTGAGATAGTATTTCAAGATAAAGATGAACCGGAGAATGAAAAATCGCAGACGACCGGCTTACTGTGACTGCCGGTAGGCGGATGCCACTGGAGACTTTTGAGATAGTATTTCAAGATAAAGATGAACCGGAGAATGAAAATCGCAGACGACCGGCTTACTGTGACTGCCGGTAGGCGGATGCCACTGGAGACTTTTGAGATAGTATTTCAAGATAAAGATGAACCAGAGAATGAAAATCGCAGACGACCGGCTTACTGTGACTGCCGGTAGGCGGATGCCACTGGAGACTTTTGAGATAGTATTTCAAGATAAAGATAAACCGGAGAATGAAAATCGCAGACGACCGGCTTACTGTGACTGCCGGTAGGCGGATGCCACTGGAGACTTTTGAGTTAGTATTTCAAGATAAAGATGAACCGGAGAATGAAAATCGCAGACGACCGGCTTACTGTGACTGCCGGTAGGCGGATGCCACTGGAGACTTTTGAGATAGTATTTCAAGATAAAGATGAACCGGAGAATGAAAATCGCAGACGACCGGCTTACTGTGACTGCCGGTAGGCGGATGCCACTGGAGACTTTTGAGATAGTATTTCAAGATAAAGATAAACCAGAGAATGAAAATCGCAGACGACCGGCTTACTGTGACTGCCGGTAGGCGGATGCCACTGGAGACTTTTGAGATAGTATTTCAAGATAAAGATGAACCGGAGAATGAAAATCGCAGACGACCGGCTTACTGTGACTGCCGGTAGGCGGATGCCACTGGAGACTTTTGAGATAGTATTTCAAGATAAAGATGAACCAGAGAATGAAAATCGCAGACGACCGGCTTACTGTGACTGCCGGTAGGCGGATGCCACTGGAGACTTTTGAGATAGTATTTCAAGATAAGATGAACCGGAGAATGAAAATCGCAGACGACCGGCTTACTGTGACTGCCGGTAGGCGGATGCCACTGGAGACTTTTGAGATAGTATTTCAAGATAAAGATGAACCGGAGAATGAAAATCGCAGACGACCGGCTTACTGTGACTGCCGGTAGGCGGATGCCACTGGAGACTTTTGAGATAGTATTTCAAGATAAAGATGAACCGGAGAATGAAAATCGCAGACGACCGGCTTACTGTGACTGCCGGTAGGCGGATGCCACTGGAGACTTTTGAGATAGTATTTCAAGATAAAGATGAACCGGAGAATGAAAATCGCAGACGACCGGCTTACTGTGACTGCCGGTAGGCGGATGCCACTGGAGACTTTTGAGATAGTATTTCAAGATAAAGATGATTCGGAGAATGAAAATCACAGACGACCGGCTTACTGTGACTGCCGGTAGGCGGATGCCACTGGAGACTTTTGAGATAGTATTTCAAGATAAAGATGAACAGAAGAATGAAAATCGCAGACGACCGGCTTACTGTGACTGCCGGTAGGCGGATGCCACTGGAGACTTTTGAGATAGTATTTCAAGATAAAGATGAACCGGAGAATGAAAATCGCAGACGACCGGCTTACTGTGACTGCCGGTAGGCGGATGCCACTGGAGACTTTTGAGATAGTATTTCAAGATAAAGATGAACCGGAGAATGAAAATCGCAGACGACCGGCTTACTGTGACTGCCGGTAGGCGGATGCCACTGGAGACTTTTGAGATAGTATTTCAAGATAAAGATGAACCGGAGAATGAAAATCGCAGACGACCGGCTTACTGTGACTGCCGGTAGGCATATGCCACTGGAGACTTTTGAGATAGTATTTCAAGATAAAGATAAACCAGAGAATGAAAATCGCAGACGACCGGCTTACTGTGACTGCCGGTAGGCGGATGCCACTGGAGACTTTTGAGATAGTATTTCAAGATAAAGATGAACCGGAGAATGAAAATCGCAGACGACCGGCTTACTGTGACTGCCGGTAGGCGGATGCCACTGGAGACTTTTGAGATAGTATTTCAAGATAAAGATAAACCGGAGAATGAAAATCGCAGACGACCGGCTTACTGTGACTGCCGGTAGGCGGATGCCACTGGAGACTTTTGAGATAGTATTTCAAGATAAAGATGAACCGGAGAATGAAAATCGCAGACGACCGGCTTACTGTGACTGCCGGTAGGCGGATGCCACTGGAGACTTTTGAGATAGTATTTCAAGATAAAGATAAACCAGAGAATGAAAATCGCAGACGACCGGCTTACTGTGACTGCCGGTAGGCGGATGCCACTGGAGACTTTTGAGATAGTATTTCAAGATAAAGATGAACGAGAGAATGAAAATCGCAGACGACCGGCTTACTGTGACTGCCGGTAGGCGGATGCCACTGGAGACTTTTGAGATAGTATTTCAAGATAAAGATGAACCAGAGAATGAAAATCGCAGACGACCGGCTTACTGTGACTGCCGGTAGGCGGATGCCACTGGAGACTTTTGAGATAGTATTTCAAGATAAAGATAAACCGGAGAATGAAAATCGCAGACGACCGGCTTACTGTGACTGCCGGTAGGCGGATGCCACTGGAGACTTTTGAGATAGTATTTCAAGATAAAGATGAACCGGAGAATGAAAATCGCAGACGACCGGCTTACTGTGACTGCGGTAGGCGGATGCCACTGGAGACTTTTGAGATAGTATTTCAAGATGAAGATGAACGAGAGAATGAAAATCGCAGACGACCGGCTTACTGTGACTGCCGGTAGGCGGATGCCACTGGAGACTTTTGAGATAGTATTTCAAGATAAAGATAAACCGGAGAATGAAAATCGCAGACGACCGGCTTACTGTGACTGCCGGTAGGCGGATGCCACTGGAGACTTTTGAGATAGTATTTCAAGATAAAGATGAACCGGAGAATTAAAATCGCAGACGACCGGCTTACTGTGACTGCCGGTAGGCGGATGCCACTGGAGACTTTTGAGATAGTATTTCAAGATAAAGATGAACCGGAGAATGAAAATCGCAGACGACCGGCTTACTGTGACTGCCGGTAGGCGGATGCCACTGGAGACTTTTGAGATAGTATTTCAAGATAAAGATGAACCGGAGAATGAAAATCGCAGACGACCGGCTTACTGTGACTGCCGGTAGGCGGATGCCACTGGAGACTTTTGAGATAGTATTTCAAGATAAAGATGAACCGGAGAATGAAAATCGCAGACGACCGGCTTACTGTGACTGCCGGTAGGCGGATGCCACTGGAGACTTTTGAGATAGTATTTAAAGATAAAGATGAACCGGAGAATGAAAATCGCAGACGACCGGCTTACTGTGACTGCCGGTAGGCGGATGCCACTGGAGACTTTTGAGATAGTATTTCAAGATAAAGATGAACCAGAGAATGAAAATCGCAGACGACCGGCTTACTGTGACTGCCGGTAGGCGGATGCCACTGGAGACTTTTGAGATAGTATTTCAAGATAAAGATGAACCGGAGAATGAAAATCGCAGACGACCGGCTTACTGTGACTGCCGGTAGGCGGATGCCACTGGAGACTTTTGAGATAGTATTTCAAGATAAAGATGAACCGGAGAATGAAAATCGCAGAAGACCGGCTTACTGTGACTGCCGGTAGGCGGATGCCACTGGAGACTTTTGAGATAGTATTTCAAGATAAAGATGAACCGGAGAATGAAAATCGCAGACGACCGGCTTACTGTGACTGCCGGTAGGCGGATGCCACTGGAGACTTTTGAGATAGTATTTCAAGATAAAGATAAACCAGAGAATGAAAATCGCAGACGACCGGCTTACTGTGACTGCCGGTAGGCGGATGCCACTGGAGACTTTTGAGATAGTATTTCAAGATAAAGATGAACCGGAGAATGAAAATCGCAGACGACCGGCTTACTGTGACTGCCGGTAGGCGGATGCCACTGGAGACTTTTAGATAGTATTTCAAGATGAAGATAAACCAGAGAATGAAAATCGCAGACGACCGGCTTACTGTGACTGCCGGTAGGCGGATGCCACTGGAGACTTTTGAGATAGTATTTCAAGATAAAGATGAACCGGAGAATGAAAATCGCAGACGACCGGCTTACTGTGACTGCCGGTAGGCGGATGCCACTGGAGACTTTTGAGATAGTATTTCAAGATAAAGATGAACCGGAGAATGAAAATCGCAGACGACCGGCTTACTGTGACTGCCGGTAGGCGGATGCCACTGGAGACTTTTGAGATAGTATTTCAAGATAAAGATGAACCGGAGAATGAAAATCGCACACGACCGGCTTACTGTGACTGCCGGTAGGCGGATGCCACTGGAGACTTTTGAGATAGTATTTCAAGATAAAGATGAACCGGAGAATGAAAATCGCAGACGACCGGCTTACTGTGACTGCCGGTAGGCGGATGCCACTGGAGACTTTTGAGATAGTATTTCAAAATAAAGATGAACCGGAGAATGAAAATCGCAGACGACCGGCTTACTGTGACTGCCGGTAGGCGGATGCCACTGGAGACTTTTGAGATAGTATTTCAAGATAAAGATGAACCGGAGAATGAAAATCGCAGACGACCGGCTTACTGTGACTGCCGGTAGGCGGATGCCACTGGAGACTTTTGAGATAGTATTTCAAGATAAAGATGAACCGGAGAATGAAAATCGCAGACGACCGGCTTACTGTGACTGCCGGTAGGCGGATGCCACTGGAGACTTTTGAGATAGTATTTCAAGATAAAGATAAACCGGAGAATGAAAATCGCAGACGACCGGCTTACTGTGACTGCCGGTAGGCGGATGCCACTGGAGACTTTTGAGATAGTATTTCAAGATAAAGATGAACAGGAGAATGAAAATCGCAGACGACCGGCTTACTGTGACTGCCGGTAGGCGGATGCCACTGGAGACTTTTGAGATAGTATTTCAAGATAAAGATGAACCGGAGAATGAAAATCGCAGACGACCGGCTTACTGTGACTGCCGGTAGGCGGATGCCACTGGAGACTTTTGAGATAGTATTTCAAGATAAAGATGAACCGGAGAATGAAAATCGCAGACGACCGGCTTACTGTGACTGCCGGTAGGCGGATGCCACTGGAGACTTTTGAGATAGTATTTCAAGATAAAGATGAACCGAAGAATGAAAATCGCAGACGACCGGCTTACTGTGACTGCCGGTAGGCGGATGCCACTGGAGACTTTTGAGATAGTATTTCAAGATAAAGATGAACCGGAGAATGAAAATCGCAGACGACCGGCTTACTGTGACTGCCGGTAGGCGGATGCCACTGGAGACTTTTGAGATAGTATTTCAAGATAAAGATGAACCGGAGAATGAAAATCGCAGACGACCGGCTTACTGTGACTGCCGGTAGGCGGATGCCACTGGAGACTTTTGAGATAGTATTTCAAGATAAAGATGAACCGGAGAATGAAAATCGCAGACGACCGGCTTACTGTGACTGCCGGTAGGCGGATGCCACTGGAGACTTTTGAGATAGTATTTCAAGATAAAGATGAACCGGAGAATGAAAATCGCAGACGACCGGCTTACTGTGACTGCCGGTAGGCGGATGCCACTGGAGACTTTTGAGAGAGTATTTCAAGATAAAGATGAACCGGAGAAAAAAATCGCTGACGACCGGCTTACTGTGACTGCCGGTAGGCGGATGCCACTGGAGACTTTTGAGATAGTATTTCAAGATAAAGATGAACCGGAGAATGAAAATCGCAGACGACCGGCTTACTGTGACTGCCGGTAGGCGGATGCCACTGGAGACTTTTGAGATAGTATTTCAAGATAAAGATGAACCGGAGAATGAAAATCGCAGACGACCGGCTTACTGTGACTGCCGGTAGGCCAATGCCACTGGAGACTTTTGAGATAGTATTTCAAGATAAAGATAAACCAGAGAAAGAAAATCGCAGACGACCGCCTTACTGTGACTGCCGGTAGGCGGATGCCACTGGAGACTTTTGAGATAGTATTTCAAGATAAAGATGAACCGGAGAATGAAAATCGCAGACGACCGGCTTACTGTGACTGCCCGTAGGCGGATGCCACTGGAGACTTTTGAGATAGTATTTCAAGATAAAGATGAACCGGAGAATGAAAATCGCAGACGACCGGCTTACTGTGACTGCCGGTAGGCGGATGCCACTGGAGACTTTTGAGATAGTATTTCAAAATAAAGATGAACCGGAGAATGAAAATCGCAGACGACCGGCTTACTGTGACTGCCGGTAGGCGGATGCCACTGGAGACTTTTGAGATAGTATTTCAAGATAAAGATAAACCGGAGAATGAAAATCGCAGACGACCGGCTTACTGTGACTGCCGGTAGGCGGATGCCACTGGAGACTTTTGAGATAGTATTTCAAGATAAAGATGAACCGGAGAATGAAAATCGCAGACGACCGGCTTACTGTGGAGAATGAAAATCGCAGACGACCGGCTTACTGTGACTGCCGGTAGGCGGATGCCACTGGAGACTTTTGAGATAGTATTTCAAGATAAAGATGAACCGGAGAATGAAAATCGCAGACGACCGGCTTACTGTGACTGCCGGTAGGCGGATGCCACTGGAGACTTTTGAGATAGTATTTCAAGATAAAGATGAACCGGAGAATGAAAATCGCAGACGACCGGCTTACTGTGACTGCCGGTAGGCGGATGCCACTGGAGACTTTTGAGATAGTATTTCAAGATAAAGATGAACCGGAGAATGAAAATCGCAGACGACCGGCTTACTGTGACTGCCGGTAGGCGGATGCCACTGGAGACTTTTGAGATAGTATTTCAAGATAAAGATGAACCGGAGAATGAAAATCGCAGACGACCGGCTTACTGTGACTGCCGGTAGGCGGATGCCACTGGAGACTTTTGAGATAGTATTTCAAGATAAAGATGAACCGGAGAATGAAAATCGCAGACGACCGGCTTACTGTGACTGCCGGTAGGCGGATGCCACTGGAGACTTTTGAGATAGTATTTCAAGATAAAGATGAACCGGAGAATGAAAATCGCAGACGACCGGCTTACTGTGACTGCCGGTAGGCGGATGCCACTGGAGACTTTTTAGATAGTATTTCAAGATAAAGATGAACCGGAGAATGAAAATCGCAGACGACCGGCTTACTGTGACTGCCGGTAGGCGGATGCCACTGGAGACTTTTGAGATAGTATTTCAAGATAAAGATGAAACGGAGAATGAAAATCGCAGACGACCGGCTTACTGTGACTGCCGGTAGGCGGATGCCACTGGAGACTTTTGAGATAGTATTTCAAGATAAAGATGAAGCAGAGAATGAAAATCGCAGACGACCGGCTTACTGTGACTGCCGGTAGGCGGATGCCACTGGAGACTTTTGAGATAGTATTTCAAGATAAAGATGAACCGGAGAATGAAAATCGCAGACGACCGGCTTACTGTGACTGCCGGTAGGCGGATGCCACTGGAGACTTTTGAGATAGTATTTCAAGATAAAGATGAACCGGAGAATGAAAATCGCAGACGACCGGCTTACTGTGACTGCCGGTAGGCGGATGCCACTGGAGACTTTTTAGATAGTATTTCAAGATAAAGATGAACCGGAGAATGAAAATCGCAGACGACCGGCTTACTGTGACTGCCGGTAGGCGGATGCCACTGGAGACTTTTGAGATAGTATTTCAAGATAAAGATAAACCAGAGAATGAAAATCGCAGACGACCGGCTTACTGTGACTGCCGGTAGGCGGATGCCACTGGAGACTTTTGAGATAGTATTTCAAGATAAAGATGAACCGGAGAATGAAAATCGCAGACGACCGGCTTACTGTGACTGCCGGTAGGCGGATGCCACTGGAGACTTTTGAGATAGTATTTAAAGATAAAGATGAACCGGAGAATGAAAATCGCAGACGACCGGCTTACTGTGACTGCCGGTAGGCGGATGCCACTGGAGACTTTTGAGATAGTATTTCAAGATAAAGATGAACCGGAGAATGAAAATCGCAGACGACCGGCTTACTGTGACTGCCGGTAGGCGGATGCCACTGGAGACTTTTGAGATAGTATTTCAAAATAAAGATGAACCAGAGAATGAAAATCGCAGACGACCGGCTTACTGTGACTGCCGGTAGGCGGATGCCACTGGAGACTTTTGAGATAGTATTTCAAGATAAAGATGAACCGGAGAATGAAAAATGCAGACGACCGGCTTACTGTGACTGCCGGTAGGCGGATGCCACTGGAGACTTTTGAGATAGTATTTCAAGATAAAGATAAACCGGAGAATGAAAATCGCAGACGACCGGCTTACTGTGACTGCCGGTAGGCGGATGCCACTGGAGACTTTTGAGATAGTATTTCAAGATAAAGATGAACCAGAGAATGAAAATCGCAGACGACCGGCTTACTGTGACTACCGGTAGGCGGATGCCAGATGAGACTTTTGAGATAGTATTTCAAGATAAAGGTAACCGGAGAATGAAAATCGCAGACGACCGGCTTACTGTGACTGCCGGTAGGCTGATGCAACTGGAGACTTTTGAGATAGTATTTCAAGATAAAGATGAACCGGAGAATGAAAATCGCAGACGACCGGCTTACTGTGACTGCCGGTAGGCGGATGCCACTGGAGACTTTTGAGATAGTATTTCAAGATAAAGATAAACCGGAGAATGAAAATCGCAGACGACCGGCTTACTGTGACTGCCGGTAGGCGGATGCCACTGGAGACTTTTGAGATAGTATTTCAAGATAAAGATGAACCGGAGAATGAAAATCGCAGACGACCGGCTTACTGTGACTGCCGGTAGGCGGATGCCACTGGAGACTTTTGAGATAGTATTTCAAGATAAAGATAAACCGGAGAATGAAAATCGCAGACGACCGGCTTACTGTGACTGCCGGTAGGCGGATGCCACTGGAGACTTTTGAGATAGTATTTCAAGATAAAGATGAACCGGAGAATGAAAATCGCAGACGACCGGCTTACTGTGACTGCCATTGGAGACTTTTGAGATAGTATTTCAAGATAAAGATAAACCGGAGAATGAAAATCGCAGACGACCGGCTTACTGTGACTGCCGGTAGGCGGATGCCACTGGAGACTTTTGAGATAGTATTTCAAGATAAAGATGAAACGGAGAATGAAAATCGCAGACGACCGGCTTACTGTGACTGCCGGTAGGCGGATGCCACTGGAGACTTTTGAGATAGTATTTCAAGATAAAGATGAACCGGAGAATGAAAATCGCAGACGACCGGCTTACTGTGACTGCCGGTAGGCGGATGCCACTGGAGACTTTTGAGATAGTATTTCAAGAGAAAGATGAACCGGAGAATGAAAATCGCAGACGACCGGCTTACTGTGACTGCCGGTAGGCGGATGCCACTGGAGACTTTTGAGATAGTATTTCAAGATAAAGATGAACCGGAGAATGAAAATCGCAGACGACCGGCTTACTGTGACTGCCGGTAGGCGGATGCCACTGGAGACTTTTGAGATAGTATTTCAAGATAAAGATGAACCGGAGAATGAAAATCGCAGACGACCGGCTTACTGTGACTGCCGGTAGGCGGATGCCACTGGAGACTTTTGAGATAGTATTTCAAGATAAAGATGAACCGGAGAATGAAAATCGCAGACGACCGGCTTACTGTGACTGCCGGTAGGCGGATGCCACTGGAGACTTTTGAGATAGTATTTCAAGATAAAGATGAACCGGAGAATGAAAATCGCAGACGACCGGCTTACTGTGACTGCCGGTAGGCGGATGCCACTGGAGACTTTTGAGATAGTATTTCAAGATAAAGATGAACCGGAGAATGAAAATCGCAGACGACCGGCTTACTGTGACTGCCGGTAGGCGGATGCCACTGGAGACTTTTGAGATAGTATTTCAAGATAAAGATGAACCGGAGAATGAAAATCGCAGACGACCGGCTTACTGTGACTGCCGGTAGGCGGATGCCACTGGAGACTTTTGAGATAGTATTTCAAGATAAAGATGAACCGGAGAATGAAAATCGCAGACGACCGGCTTACTGTGACTGCCGGTAGGCGGATGCCACTGGAGACTTTTGAGATAGTATTTCAAGATAAAGATGAACCGGAGAATGAAAATCGCAGACGACCGGCTTACTGTGACTGCCGGTAGGCGGATGCCACTGGAGACTTTTGAGATAGTATTTCAAGATAAAGATGAACCGGAGAATGAAAATCGCAGACGACCGGCTTACTGTGACTGCCGGTAGGCGGATGCCACTGGAGACTTTTGAGATAGTATTTCAAGATAAAGATGGACGGAGAATGAAAATAGCAGACGACGGCTTACTGTGACTGCCGGTAGGCGGATGCCACTGGAGACTTTTGAGATAGTATTTCAAGATAAAGATGAACCGGAGAATGAAAATCGCAGACGACCGGCTTACTGTGACTGCCGGTAGGCGGATGCCACTGGAGACTTTTTGAGATAGTATTTCAAGATAAAGATGAACCGGAGAATGAAAATCGCAGACGACCGGCTTACTGTGACTGCCGGTAGGCGGATGCCACTGGAGACTTTTGAGATAGTATTTCAAGATAAAGATGAACCGGAGAATGAAAATCGCAGACGACCGGCTTACTGTGACTGCCGGTAGGCGGATGCCACTGGAGACTTTTGAGATAGTATTTTCAAGATAAAGATGAACCGGAGAATGAAAATCGCAGACGACCGGCTTACTGTGACTGCCGGTAGGCGGATGCCACTGGAGACTTTTGAGATAGTATTTCAAGATAAAGATGAACCAGAGAATGAAAATCGCAGACGACCGGCTTACTGTGACTGCCGGTAGGCGGATGCCACTGGAGACTTTTGAGATAGTATTTCAAGATAAAGATGAACCGGAGAATGAAAATCGCAGACGACCGGCTTACTGTGACTGCCGGTAGGCGGATGCCACTGGAGACTTTTGAGATAGTATTTCAAGATAAAGATGAACCGGAGAATGAAAATCGCAGACGACCGGCTTACTGTGACTGCCGGTAGGCGGATGCCACTGGAGACTTTTGAGATAGTATTTCAAGATAAAGATGAACCGGAGAATGAAAATCGCAGACGACCGGCTTACTGTGACTGCCGGTAGGCGGATGCCACTGGAGACTTTTGAGATAGTATTTCAAGATAAAGATGAACCGGAGAATGAAAATCGCAGACGACCGGCTTACTGTGACTGCCGGTAGGCGGATGCCACTGGAGACTTTTGAGATAGTATTTCAAGATAAAGATGAACCGGAGAATGAAAATCGCAGACGACCGGCTTACTGTGACTGCCGGTAGGGGGATGCCACTGGAGACTTTTGAGATAGTATTTCAAGATAAAGATGAACCGGAGAATGAAAATCGCAGACGACCGGCTTACTGTGACTGCCGGTAGGCGGATGCCACTGGAGACTTTTGAGATAGTATTTCAAGATAAAGATAAACCGGAGAATGAAAATCGCAGACGACCGGCTTACTGTGACTGCCGGTAGGCGGATGCCACTGGAGACTTTTGAGATAGTATTTCAAGATAAAGATGAACCGGAGAATGAAAATCGCAGACGACCGGCTTACTGTGACTGCCGGTAGGCGGATGCCACTGGAGACTTTTGAGATAGTATTTCAAGATAAAGATGAACCGGAGAATGAAAATCGCAGACGACCGGCTTACTGTGACTGCCGGTAGGCGGATGCCACTGGAGACTTTTGAGATAGTATTTCAAGATAAAGATGAACCGGAGAATGAAAATCGCAGACGACCGGCTTACTGTGACTGCGGTAGGCGGATGCCACTGGAGACTTTTGAGATAGTATTTCAAGATAAAGATGAACCGGAGAATGAAAATCGCAGACGACCGGCTTACTGTGACTGCCGGTAGGCGGATGCCACTGGAGACTTTTGAGATAGTATTTCAAGATAAAGATGAACCGGAGAATGAAAATCGCAGACGACCGGCTTACTGTGACTGCCGGTAGGCGGATGCCACTGGAGACTTTTGAGATAGTATTTCAAGATAAAGATGAACCGGAGAATGAAAATCGCAGACGACCGGCTTACTGTGACTGCCGGTAGGCGGATGCCACTGGAGACTTTTGAGATAGTATTTCAAGATAAAGATGAACCGGAGAATGAAAATCGCAGACGACCGGCTTACTGTGACTGCCGGTAGGCGGATGCCACTGGAGACTTTTGAGATAGTATTTCAAGATAAAGATGAACCGGAGAATGAAAATCGCAGACGACCGGCTTACTGTGACTGCCGGTAGGCGGATGCCACTGGAGACTTTTGATATAGTATTTCAAGATAAAGATGAACCGGAGAATGAAAATCGCAGACGACCGGCTTACTGTGACTGCCGGTAGGCGGATGCCACTGGAGACTTTTGAGATAGTATTTCAAGATAAAGATGAACCGGAGAATGAAAATCGCAGACGACCGGCTTACTGTGACTGCCGGTAGGCGGATGCCACTGGAGACTTTTGAGATAGTATTTCAAGATAAAGATGAACCGGAGAATGAAAATCGCAGACGACCGGCTTACTGTGACTGCCGGTAGGCGGATGCCACTGGAGACTTTTGAGATAGTATTTCAAGATAAAGATGAACCGGAGAATGAAAATCGCAGACGACCGGCTTACTGTGACTGCCGGTAGGCGGATGCCACTGGAGACTTTTGAGATAGTATTTCAAGATAAAGATGAACCGGAGAATGAAAATCGCAGACGACCGGCTTACTGTGACTGCCGGTAGGCGGATGCCACTGGAGACTTTTGAGATAGTATTTCAAGATAAAAAGATGAACCGGAGAATGAAAATCGCAGACGACCGGCTTACTGTGACTGCCGGTAGGCGGATGCCACTGGAGACTTTTGAGATAGTATTTCAAGATAAAGATGAACGAGAGAATGAAAATCGCAGACGACCGGCTTACTGTGACTGCCGGTAGGCGGATGCCACTGGAGACTTTTGAGATAGTATTTCAAGATAAAGATGAACCGGAGAATGAAAATCGCAGAGACGACCGGCTTACTGTGACTGCCGGTAGGCGGATGCCACTGGAGACTTTTGAGATAGTATTTCAAGATAAAGATGAACCGGAGAATGAAAATCGCAGACGACCGGCTTACTGTGACTGCCGGTAGGCGGATGCCACTGGAGACTTTTGAGATAGTATTTCAAGATAAAGATGAACCGGAGAATGAAAATCGCAGACGACCGGCTTACTGTGACTGCCGGTAGGCGGATGCCACTGGAGACTTTTGAGATAGTATTTCAAGATAAAGATAAAACGGAGAATGAAAATCGCAGACGACCGGCTTACTGTGACTGCCGGTAGGCGGATGCCACTGGAGACTTTTGAGATAGTATTTCAAGATAAAGATGAACCGGAGAATGAAAATCGCAGACGACCGGCTTACTGTGACTGCCGGTAGGCGGATGCCACTGGAGACTTTTGAGATAGTATTTCAAGATAAAGATGAACCGGAGAATGAAAATCGCAGACGACCGGCTTACTGTGACTGCCGGTAGGCGGATGCCACTGGAGACTTTTGAGATAGTATTTCAAGATAAAGATGAACCGGAGAATGAAAAATCGCAGACGACCGGCTTACTGTGACTGCCGGTAGGCGGATGCCACTGGAGACTTTTGAGATAGTATTTCAAGATAAAGATGAACCGGAGAATGAAAATCGCAGACGACCGGCTTACTGTGACTGCCGGTAGGCGGATGCCACTGGAGACTTTTGAGATAGTATTTCAAGATAAAGATGAACCGGCTTACTGTGACTGCCGGTAGGCGGATGCCACTGGAGACTTTTGAGATAGTATTTCAAGATAAAGATGAACCGGAGAATGAAAATCGCAGACGACCGGCTTACTGTGACTGCCGGTAGGCGGATGCCACTGGAGACTTTTGAGATAGTATTTCAAGATAAAGATGAACCGGAGAATGAAAATCGCAGACGACCGGCTTACTGTGACTGCCGGTAGGCGGATGCCACTGGAGACTTTTGAGATAGTATTTCAAGATAAAGATGAACCAGAGAATGAAAATCGCAGACGACCGGCTTACTGTGACTGCCGGTAGGCGGATGCCACTGGAGACTTTTGAGATAGTATTTCAAGATAAAGATGAACCGGAGAATGAAAATCGCAGACGACCGGCTTACTGTGACTGCCGGTAGGCGGATGCCACTGGAGACTTTTGAGATAGTATTTCAAGATAAAGATGAACCAGAGAATGAAAATCGCAGACGACCGGCTTACTGTGACTGCCGGTAGGCGGATGCCACTGGAGACTTTTGAGATAGTATTTCAAGATAAAGATGAACCGGAGAATGAAAATCGCAGACGACCGGCTTACTGTGACTGCCGGTAGGCGGATGCCACTGGAGACTTTTGAGATAGTATTTCAAGATAAAGATGAACCGGAGAATGAAAATCGCAGACGACCGGCTTACTGTGACTGCCGGTAGGCGGATGCCACTGGAGACTTTTGAGATAGTATTTCAAGATAAAGATGAACCGGAGAATGAAAATCGCAGACGACCGGCTTACTGTGACTGCCGGTAGGCGGATGCCACTGGAGACTTTTGAGATAGTATTTCAAGATAAAGATGAACCGGAGAATGAAAATCGCAGACGACCGGCTTACTGTGACTGCCGGTAGGCGGATGCCACTGGAGACTTTTGATATAGTATTTCAAGATAAAGATGAACCGGAGAATGAAAATCGCAGACGACCGGCTTACTGTGTCTGCCGGTAGGCGGATGCCACTGGAGACTTTTGAGATAGTATTTCAAGATAAAGATGAACCGGAGAATGAAAATCGCAGACGACCGGCTTACTGTGACTGCCGGTAGGCGGATGCCACTGGAGACTTTTGAGATAGTATTTCAAGATAAAGAGGAACCGGAGAATGAAAATCGCAGACGACCGGCTTACTGTGACTGCCGGTAGGCGGATGCCACTGGAGACTTTTGAGATAGTTTTTCAAGATAAAGATGAACCGGAGAATGAAAATCGCAGACGACCGGCTTACTGTGACTGCCGGTAGGCGGATGCCACTGGAGACTTTTGAGATAGTATTTCAAGATAAAGATGAACGGAGAATGAAAATCGCAGACGACCGGCTTACTGTGACTGCCGGTAGGCGGATGCCACTGGAGACTTTTGAGATAGTATTTCAAGATAAAGATGAACCAGAGAATGAAAATCGCAGACGACCGGCTTACTGTGACTGCCGGTAGGCGGATGCCACTGGAGACTTTTGAGATAGTATTTCAAGATAAAGATGAACCGGAGAATGAAAATCGCAGACGACCGGCTTACTGTGACTGCCGGTAGGCGGATGCCACTGGAGACTTTTGAGATAGTATTTCAAGATAAAGATGAACCGGAGAATGAAAATCGCAGACGACCGGCTTACTGTGACTGCCGGTAGGCGGATGCCACTGGAGACTTTTGAGATAGTATTTCAAGATAAAGAGAAACCGGAGAATGAAAATCGCAGACGACCGGCTTACTGTGACTGCCGGTAGGCGGATGCCACTGGAGACTTTTGAGATAGTATTTCAAGATAAAGATGAACCGGAGAATGAAAATCGCAGACGACCGGCTTACTGTGACTGCCGGTAGGCGGATGCCACTGGAGACTTTTGAGATAGTATTTCAAGATAAAGATGAACCGGAGAATGAAAATCGCAGACGACCGGCTTACTGTGACTGCCGGTAGGCGGATGCCACTGGAGATTTTGAGATAGTATTTCAAGATAAAGATGAACCGGAGAATGAAAATCGCAGACGACCGGCTTACTGTGACTGCCGGTAGGCGGATGCCACTGGAGACTTTTGAGATAGTATTTCAAGATAAAGATGAACCGGAGAATGAAAATCGCAGACGACCGGCTTACTGTGACTGCCGGTAGGCGGATGCCACTGGAGACTTTTGAGATAGTATTTCAAGATAAAGATAAACCGGAGAATGAAAATCGCAATTCAAAATGCACATCCGGGATGCTGAATACCAACATACACCTTACTTCAGCCTTCAAAGGTATCTGATAATACTCCTTACTGAGGTCAATCTTCGAAAAATACTGAGAAGTGCTCAGCTCTGTGAACAGGTGGTGCGATAGTAGGTAATGGTTCTGGATGAACCGGAGAATGAAAACCGCATTTACCGGCTTACTGTAATCACTGCAAAGGCGGATGTTTCCCCACTGGAGACTTTTGAAAGTAACACAAGATAAAGATGTAACCGGAAAACTGAGAAAACCCTCCCGGACCGGTTCACTCTTGACTGCCTTTAATGCGGATAGCACTGGAGACTATTTGATATAGTATTTCCTTAAGATAAAGATGAAACTGTGAGAATGAAAATTCAGCAGACAGTGTCATACTGTGACTGCCGGTGAGGCGTGATGCCACTGGAGACTTTTCCATAGCCTATTTCAGATAAAGATGTTTATCACCGGAGAGAATGCAGAAAGTGCTTATTTTCTGTGACTAGGTGCGGATTGGAGACTCTTTGAATAGTATTTCAAGATAAATGTAAAAAGGAATTCTCCATCGCAGGTCGACTATGGCTTACAGTCCTTGTGACAATGCCTGTAGGCACTGATGCCACTTCAGCAGGTTTGATGATAAAGTATACCATTCACTGATTTTATGAACCGGAGTTTGAAATAATTTCTCAACGATGTTAAAAGGTCTTATCCTTCCGATCTTTATTCTTTTTACGGCTGCTTGGAAAAAGCTATAACACTTTCTCGACGGCAGCTAATTCGTGATCCTTTGCCTCCTTAGTGTAATAACTGGCATTCTTATGAACCAATAATAAATTGCTCTGTTGCCAGTTACATCCTGCCGGTAGGCGATGCTTTAACACTGAGATTTTGAGATAGCTGATTGAAGGTGTCATGAACCAGAGAATGAACATCTCAAACAGGCGGCTTATGTGGCTGGCGGATGGCCTAATCTTGTAAAGAAATTGAGTAACACTTCCGCCACATGAACAGAGTCACTTATAGGCATCGCTACAGCTTCAGCCCACATGGAACATGTGAAGATATAACTATTCCTCTTCTTTGTTCTCACCAAAGTTCCAACAGTGTTTACTGCCACCCATTCAAAGGGTGTGCCCAGAATTGGCATTTCCCCAAGAGTGGCAGGTGCAGTCCAGTGCTTGAGTGCTACTTTCTGGCACTGCAGGCAGGATTTGACAAATCGTTCTATATCTCCAGTCACCCCTGGCCAATAATAGTGGCAGTTGATCTTATGGATTGTGGCACTTGTTCCCATGTGTCCACTACACGGAATAGCATGCCCCATCTCAACCACTTAGGCTCTGTAGGCTTTTGGGATCACCAGCTGGCTGTGCTCTTGAGTACCACTTCCAGCTTTCTGATGAATTAGCCCATTATTCCTGTAAAAGCCCTCTTTGTGGGGTGGGCTGTGAGCCTTTGGCAACTTCTTGAAACATGGTGAAAGAGAAATGTCATCCCTATGTGCTCTTTTTTTAACTCCTCTTGGAGAGGGTTGTCCAGAGTTCCTTCCTCATTCTTCCTTGACTGTTTTCTAGTTTGCACTGTGGCTATGACTAGAGGTCTAGGTGGTTCACTGAGAAATACATATCAGCACCCAAGGATGATGGGATATATAGGCTCTTCCATGATGGCTGCACGAATCTCATCAGTCACATAACCAGATCTTATGTAAATATGTGCTGTAGGTAGAGTTATTGGGGCAATATCTCTTGATGGGCCTTGAATATCCACTGTATTCCTTGGTCATCTGTTCTGGAGTGATCATAAAAGCTTTGACAACTGAATCAAATGCCAGTCCAGTGTCACACAAACATTCAATAGAATTGCCATTAACAGTAATTTTCTCAACCATGAGAGAGTGAGAGGATTTTCTTACTGATGTCTCCTTCTCCTTCCTATTTGCTGACTGAGTCTGTAGGCATGCAGCATGGTGAGGTGGAGGGCGGTGTTTGCAATCCTGAGTATTATGGCAGTGTCGACACCATTTCTCCCATTGCCTCCGGTGGTGTACTGGAATCTTCTGATTGCTTTTCGCAGGATGATCTCGTTTTCCTGGCGTTTGTCATGGGCATGTGACCCTTGGGGTTGTCGTTCCAGGTATGACCCTGCGGATGGTTTGACGGAATAATCCAGACATTTTTTCCTCGCTCCCTGATTTTCAGTGAGTGCTGTTTGGAAATGTTCCATGAGTGTGAGGATTGTATCTAGTCGCTCTGCGCCATTCTCAATCATGAATTTCCTCATCTCCATGGTCATACAATCTTGGACCTGCTCAATCAGGACCATTTCCTTCAGCCCCTCAAAATCCTGCCTGAAATTCACAAGCATGCACCACTTAATCAATTATGTTTCAATCCTGGCAATAAATTGTCCTTCTTGGAGTTTCTAAGCTTTTTCCATTAAGCTGCAGCGTGAAATTCATACTCCACCAAGAGTGCTGTCTTAAGGGTTTTATAATCATCCTGCAGTCCTACTGGTAAGTTAAAATACACATCTTAGGCAGCACCTCTCAATCCTTGAGGCAATTTGAAGTTCCATTTCTTTTTCTCAAGCCCAAATTCTGTAGCAAATCATTCAAACTGCTTCAGTTATGAGTACATAATGTCCGTTCTCTCTGAAAATGCCTCAAGAGGGAAATCCATGGCACTTGGAGGGATCCTTTGCAGTGCAGGCACCTCGTGTATGAGCCCTAGGCTTTTGCCTTCCTCTGTTAGGACCAGCTTTAAGTATTGCCCTCTCTACCATAATGCGGGATAGTGGTTCGCTAGTGAAGGTTGGATTGACCTGAAAACAATCTTATTTATGCAACAACCACTTGCTAGTGTACCCTGAAAGAAATGAGTCACTTTTAATGCCATATATAGCAACCTACATTTAGTTTAAAGATACTAAAATAAAAATCTTATAAACAATCTGTAACTATTTAAGTTAACTCAGTATTCCAGTCTCACTTAATAAATAAAAAAATAGTAAATATCAACTGTGACTCAAAAAGTCAATATTATCGAGAAACCACTAGTGCGGTAAAGAAGTCAGATCCAAGAGAAAAGATATATATGTTCTCAGTGGAGAACGATACATATACAATAGTTCGAAAAAAATTATCTATAATTATATTATAGATCACGGGCATTGACCACCAATTCTTGCAGAAAAGTTTAAGTCGAACAGACTTATATAGGAATAGTGAATAAATAAAACCAACGGGCTGATCACCCGTTTGCCAGTCACTTCAATTACGGAAACAACGGCA
>JAMPIV010011951.1:22500-90300 GCA_024509875.1 Oreohelix idahoensis
AACCGTTACAAGGAGCTAGGTGATATTAACACAGTGCACGTGTCAACCACGTGCCACTATATGTACCAAACCTGAAGTTTACAATTATGCGCATGCGCTGTGTGGTAGCATATAAGCGGATGTGATCTAGTGGTGCTCGTCGCGTTTCAAAAATGGAGGCAAAATTCAACAACGTGTGTGCATTGATTTCTGCTTTCGTCTAGGAAAAACTGGTTCCGAAACTCTCGAAATATTGCAAACAGCTTTCGGAGAGTCCAGTTTAAGTAGATCTAAAACATTTGAGTGGTATTCCCGTTTCAAAAGTAGACTCCGATCCTTTGAAGATGGCCTCCGTCAAGGGAGACCCTCCATCTCCCACACCGACGAGTTCGTAGCACGTGTGCAAGAAATGATACGCTCTGACCGACATCTGACTATCAGAGAGGTTGCTGATGACATTGGAATATCAATTGGTACGTGCCATAAAATCGTAACTGAAGATTTGCACATGAGACGGGTGTCAGGGAAACTCGTGCCACGCCATCTGACTGAGGACCAGAAGGACGATCGGTTGTCCATTTGCACTGACCTCCTTGAGATAGCAAAAAAACGAAACAAATTTCATGTCCTCCATAATAACTGGTGATGAAAGCTGGGTGTACAGATATGACCCGGAAACAAAGCAAATGTCCTCCCAGTGGCAAACGCAATCATCTCCTCGGCCGAAGAAGGCACGACAGGTCAAGTCCAATGTCAAGACCATGTTAATAGCATTTTTTTGACATTGATGGCCTGGTGCATCATGAATACGTCCCTATAGGACAGAGTGGCAATGCTGAATTCTACAAAACAGTCCTGCAACGCCTCCGCGACGCTGTGCGCAGACATCGCCCTGAGAAGTGGCGCACAGGCAATTGGCTTGTTCATCATGACAATGTACTTGTGCACAGGTCTGTCACCACAAACGCATTTTTGACGAAAAACAACATTCCATTGCTCCCGCATCCTCCATACTCACCCGATCTTGCTCCGTGTGACTTTTTCTTGTTCCCGCGACTTAAGAAAACAATGAAAGGTCATAGATTCGATGACATTGAGCAGATTCCAGCCAACGCGATGAGACAAACGAGGGCTATTCCGCAAAGTGACTACCAGAGGTGCTTCCTTCAGTGGCAGGAACGTTGGAATAAGTGTGTACACTCACAAGGGAACTACTTTGACGGAGATAGAACATTCTAGTATGTAAAACTACTTATTCAATTAAAGAAAAAATGAGTCCCGGAACTTTGTGAACAGGGTAGTATTATCTCATTTTCACAAAATGTTCTGCAGATAGACACCTGTCTTGTCTCGCTATTGCAAATCAGACTGATCCATGTATCATAAACACACTTATCTCATGAACTCCTAGCCTTGTGTGCTTCATGAGCAAAAGCTAGCCACATGATCACTATTGTCCGCAGGTTCATGTGTCATCAGAATCAGAGGTCTAGAGTCCAGATCAATCTGTGCTACCTGACATAATACAGGAGCCTCTGTTGTCATCAGGATTTCATCCTCAGTCCCCATCAGCAGTTGGTGGTCTGGGGAAGGGGGGAGGGCCAACACTGATAAATCTGTGCCATTCAGCCATTCAAGTGAAGATAGACATAAGGCTTGAAAGTTGAGTAAAGTATATGTTCAGATTCATGCAACCAAATGAGAGCAGACCAGGACAGTGATTAGTTGATGATGAAAAACATTAGTCTATTAGTATAGCCGAGAGACTAGATTGAAAGAACATTTGAGGAACTTTATTTCAGCTTAAGTGGAACATTCAAGGAAAGACTTTTTTTAGTTAAATAATTTAGAAATATAAATCAACCATCATTCAGATTTTGTAAAATATTTTATTCATTGAATTCCATCATCATCTATTCACAATTTCACAAGAACAAAAGATAGATGTACATAATAAATTCAATAATTGTACTCATCTGACTTATTAATTTTATTTTGGTAAAGTTTGAGTTTTATTGAAGTGTTTAATTATCATAGGTAGTTACCATAGCTAAGGTGGCACTTTAGGGTCTGACTTTACTCTGAATACTTTCTGAAGCAGATACCTTCACAGCCGTGACTATCCTGTGATACTAGTGTTCTTCTCCAACACTGGGACTTCACTCATTTCAAGACCGACCACTAATTCTGTTCTTTCAGTATCTACAACTGACGCTACACTTATAAAAACCTTACGCTATATATCTATACTAGACAGATAGACATACAGCACCAGTGATAATTCACTCAACTCTGTGGTCAGTTCACACAAGCACAACAATGACTGTTTATTCTATCTATGATTTAATATATGCATATATATAATCAGAGTAAAAGACAAGAACTAAAGGATGATGGGTAAAGTAAAACAAAGTAATAGTTAATTCAAAACAATAAAACAGGTAAAGTAAACAAGAATAAGAGGACTACTTAGAACTAAAAGCTCATGATAAAATAAACTCAAGATTCCTCTTCTTTTGTAGTTAAAACTACCAAAATCCCTGGATTCAGTAAAGAATGAATAAACTATGTACTTTTCCTGGTTCCAGTGAAGAAATACTGATACTGATGAAACACTAACTACCTCTGTCTCTCTTTCCCTAGGGATTCCAGAATAAGGACTGCCTTATAATGTTATCAACAGGTTTCCTCAATGTGTGTCCTATCCATCTTCTTATCTCTTGTTCCACTGGCACTTGTCTAGTTCTTGTCATCATTCCACATTGGTGACTTTGTCATACCATTTCAGTCCTTCGATTCTACACAAGCACCCATTTATTAACTTTTTTGTTGTTCTTCATGTTTCAGAGCCACACAATAGGACTTGGAATTTGAGTTGAAGACTCATATTTTTGTGTTGGACTTGATTTCTCTTGATCTCCCTATGTTTGTCAGTGTAATGAAAGATCCTCTTGCTTTTTTGTATTCTTATTTTGACATCATTGTCCCTCCAACTTTGTCTATATTGCTGCCAGGATATGTATAAGATTCTACATCTTGAAGCAGTGTTTCCTCAAGTTTGACCTTTTTTATCAATTCTAGTATTTATTCTCATTATCTTTGTCTTTTCCCTGTGTATTTTCAGACCCACTTGTTGTAACCTCTCATTGAGATTTTCATGTTGCCTTTACACCTGATTATGGTTATGGGACAGAAGAGCCGTCATCTGCAAAATTTATAGTTCCAAAAAAAAAAAAATGTATACAGGGATTTATCTGTGTTTCATTGACTATAAGAAGGCATTTAAAGTCTCATGATAAAATAATAGAATGCCTTGAAGAAACAGATATCGATGGAAAAGACGTGAGAATACTTAGCGGTATTTATTGAGAACAAACTGTGAGAGCAATCTGACAGCAATTATTAACCATTTGCAGACAGAACATAAAAAAAAAGGTGAGAGACAAGGTTGCTACTGTCCCCCTGCCTATTTAATATCTACTCAGAAAAAAATCAGTGGAAGATATGCAGCGATACAGTTTTGTTACCTGAAAGTGAACTGGAATTACAAGAATTCAAAAATTTTCAGACAGGTGCAGGAAATGTCCGGACTGGACATTGGTGGAAGATATGCAGTGATATTGTTTTGTTAGCTGAAAGTGAACTAGTTAAACAATTAAACAGCACATGTCATGAATATGGATTGGGTGCTAACAGTGAGAACACGAAAATATGATAATTAGTAAATCAGAAGATACCAATGGGAAAACACTGGAACAAGTCAAGAGTTTCTCATGTCTTGGTCATATAATAGATGGCAGATGTGATACAGAAATCAAGAAGAGAATAAGAATGGCAAAAGCTACTTTCAGCAACATGAGACAGATAAGCTGTTTATTCAAATAGCATGAAATTTATACACAATATACATGGATATGTCATGTAAACATCGGTATTATTCAACATAATCCCCATCAACTTGTACAGCTTTATGCCAGCGCGAAACAAGTGCATGTATTCCTAGCCCGTACCAGATTTTGTCTTGATCATGTAGCCATTTCTTCGCTGCATGAATCACTCCTTCATCATCTTCAAACCTTGTCCCACGGAGTGCATCTTTAAGTGGACCAAATAGATGAAAATCAGAGGGTGCCAAATCGGAACTTAGGGTGGATGGGTAGTTCAGTCCAACCCAATTTGCTGATTGCTTCCCGTGTTGCCAGACTTGTGTGAGGGCGCGCATTGTCGTGAAGGAGAAGCAGGTCTGCTGGATTCTTGTGCGGCCGAACTCTGCGAAAACGTTGATTGAGTTTTTTCAATGTCTTAATGTAAGCTTGCGAATTGATTGTCTCTCCCCTTGGCATAACGTCCACAAGAATCACACCTTTAATGTCCCAAGAGACAGTGATCATGACCTTTCCAGCTGAAGGAATTGTCTTGAATTTCTTTCTTCTTGGTGATTGCGGATGATGCCACTCCATTGACTGTCTTTTTATCTCAGGTTCAAAATGATGTACCCAGGTTTCGTCACCTGTAACGATCTTAGCCAAAAAGTTCTCTCCATCAGCATTGAAACGCTCAAACAATTCAGAAGAAATTGCTTTCCTTTGCAATCGGTGGTCATTTGTGAGACTTCGAGGAACCCATTTTGCGCAAACCTTAGAAAATCCGAGAGTTTTTAATAACTGCATTTGCACTACCAATGCTGACTGACAGCTGTAAGGCCAATTGTTGAGTAGTGATTTGCCTATCAGTAAGAATAATGCCCTCAGCGCATTTCAACATTTCTGCGTTGGTGGCTGTGGCAGGACGTCCACAGCGCGGCCGATCAAGCAGCTCCGTATCTCCACTTCCTGATTCTTTGATTCTCTGAACCCAGCGACTGACTGTACTCCTGTCGACTGCAAAACTTCCATACACATCACATAGACGCTTGTGAATATTCACAACAGTTTCCTTCTCTGCAACGAGAAATTCTATCACAATTCGCTGTTTATAACGCAAGTTGCTAACACGCTCCATTGCAGCGGTTTAGGGCAGCCGTATTATTTGGCCGGTTGCGGTGCAATTTGGTGCACACAATTGGCACATGCCATATTTGAAGTGTGCAAAATTGCATGCTTCTATCTTCATTATTAGCTGAGAAAAACGATGTGGTGCATTACATTCTGAACGCCCCTCGTAGTTCAGCTTATCTCTGGAGTGAGGAAGAATTGGACTGGTCTCATGGACATGTTTATTTAGAAGGCCCAACACTCCACATAGCGTAGAAGAGTTGTGTCACAATATAAGCATTATAGAAGCTACGTCAGACAAAGGAAGTTTTGTCAAATTGTCTTCTGTTGGGCACACTTTTTATATTTCTTACGTGGTGATTTTACTGGTATAAGCACTGTGCAAGCATGATGTTTGGATTTCTGAATATAGATGCTGATTCCCTCATTTTTGTGTGCTAAAACTAAAATATAGCTGGTGTGCCAGGGCATGAGTCAACTGGGTACGACACCATGTAATTAATGAGTGGCCATTAGCAAGGGCGCTTATCTTTCTTGGAGGTACCACACCCTGTAGTTTATATGTGCCACCTATGGAGGACTGGTCATAGGCACCAATGTAATTTATGTGGCAGTACTGGTGTCTAGGTGTTCTGTGTTTTGATTAGTCGTGTAGTGGTCGTCAGGCTCTTTGCTTCATGGTTGCTAGGTTCTTTGCTTTGTCGTTGAATCACTCCTCTATATTGTTATTCAGAATCGACCTCACTGCACTCCGGTCAAGCCCATAGGTGCTCAGTCTCCCTCAGCAAATGTCGAAGAGTATGAATGCTAATTGTACCTGTAGCACGCTGGTTGTACATATGACAGATGCATCCTCTCTCACGTCCATTTCTGCTAGTCCCACGTTTGATGCCAAACTCAAACAGTTTCAGCCTTGTTGATTCATCCATTGCAGTGTCATTATCCAGCAGGCGATCATTAATAGCC
This sequence comes from Oreohelix idahoensis, assembly GCA_024509875.1. Taxonomy (NCBI): domain Eukaryota; kingdom Metazoa; phylum Mollusca; class Gastropoda; order Stylommatophora; family Oreohelicidae; genus Oreohelix; species Oreohelix idahoensis. The sequence goes on from JAMPIV010011951.1 coordinate 28,440, forward strand.
CTTAGTATCTCTCCCTTATCCATGTCCAGTGTCCCCACTATGGGTGCTCTTTCATTGCCACGTACCCTTGCATGACCAGGACAGTAGATCCACACCAGTTCTTGAAGACTTGAGGATTCTATTGATGTTTTCCATTCCTGCTGCAGCCATCCATTCTGAACTTTCCGAAGCATGGCTTGAGAGTCTGACAATATAACTGCCCTGGTTGATGGAGTTTTAGCAGCCACCTCAGTGCTACAGTAACTGCCTCTACCTCCATTCTCATGCTGGAGGTTGTTGTCATGTAGGCTCCACTCTGTTCAGCAATGACTCTGCCCTTTATTCTCGCAGAGAAGCCCCATCTTAATTTCTCACCACGCACTACAGACCCATCAGTGTACACAATGGCGTCATCATCCCCAGCATGATCACTTACCAGCTGATTAATCTCCAGCTCTGCTTTTCCATTGCCCCAAATCTGCACTCTCTGCCAAGGCTAATGATGACCTGCTAGTAGTTTATCCAGTTCTCCCCTGACTTACTCCACTCTTCCCCTTTGGATACATTTCAACCCTGGTCACCTGACCAATCATAGCCTTTGCCTGTGCCATCCATGACATCCCCCTCTTGATTCGTGCTCCTTTGATGTCACCTACGTTCTCATGTAGGGTGTGTCTTTTGTCGGTGGTTACCCGCATATAGGCTTTTGCCTGGGCCACCGCATATCTGGATGTAATCGACAGCAATCCGAGCATGTATCTCATTGTCACAATGGGGCTATCACGTGTACAGCCCAAAACTAGTTGCATCCCTTCATTTTGAATGCGTTACAGTCGTTCACACTGTGACACCGACAGCGTGAGTGTTCCTAGCCCATACTCGAATACTGAAATCACGAGCTGACGATACAGGAGAAACAATAGTCTCTGTTCCAAGCGCGCAGCAGCCATTGTTTTTAAGGCTGCCAGCCCTCGCTTGCACTTCTGTTTGATCAGTTCGACGTGATAGTTGAACGATAGCCCACGATCAAACGTTACTACTCCCAGATACTTCAGCCTGTCTTGCCTTTCAATGTTTCTGCCAGAAAGGATCATCTCTAGACTTCCTTATGTGGAGTACATGACAAACTCGTAGGTTTATACTTCTGATGTTATTGAAAATTGTCAACAGAACACTTAATTGACTGTCTCTTCAATATTCATTTTCTATAATGTTTGTTTTTCATGTGACTGTAGCTCTAGTTATAAAACTGGACACCACCAGGTATAGAACATTTACCTAGGGTTTGCTGTTGTTTATGAAGTCTGTAATCGTGGTGAGGAAAAATGTCAAAAGTTCTACTAACCTGGTTTTTTTCCTGCACACAAAAAAATGTATAGCACAGTTTGCATTTTTAGTTCACTAAATCATCATTTAAAATAGGCTGATGGGTTCATTCATAAACAGTTGATTGTGATGGATAAATGTAACTTCTTTCAAATTACAATATGTCTAACGCTTGATACAGGTACCTTATGGTGTATTGCCACGGCCTTCAGGAAATATCTGATAAACTGATTTTTCTTATTCTGCGTTTTCTCTACACTGAAACTTTATGCTCCATGATGAATTAGTTTCTCTGTGACTTCTGATAGTCTTGCAGATTACTTGATGGAATGGAGAATTCATTACAATATGACTTGAGCTTAGGAAAAACTCGTTCCATGCAGCTTTATCTGTGAACTACAGCTACACGTAGTATTAACTGAATATCAAAGATATTGATATGCTGTCTTAACTGCATATGTAGGAGAATAGAGTCGCCGGGTATAGAGCGCTTGCTCATATACTCTCTTATAATTTTCAAGGGGTCTTACTCTAATTAACTCTTTGATTCCGAAATTATTTTCCACCCCGTGCCAGAATTATTTTTTGAAGAATTCTAAACAGTGAAGTACCATCTTCTTTTGTAAATTGTATGTGAATCTTTTCTTTGAATATGCATATATTATATATATCAAACTGTAGGGAAACAGAGAGTTATAATATACAGTGTCTTTGTTAGTATTAATGCAAGCACATTTAGTATTTATAAAAACATGTTGATTGTAAATTGAAAAAAAGCTGAAAAGTTCACAGTACAATATGACTTATCAAAGATAACTTATTGTCGCAGACAATAACATTTTCTATGTTAGTTTTAAAGCATCAAGATGTTCCATTTACAAAGTAATAAAACATTAAATATTTTGTTGTGTTCACACCATTTTTACTATGGTACCTTATAAAAGTCGCAAAATATATAGAATAGTGCATTACGTAATTATCAAACAAATAAAGTAGAATAACATCACATAACAACCTTTTACATTTTTTAAAGGTTTTAACAATATCCCTAGCTTCATCTTCTACCTAAGACTAATCATTAGATGTAACTCTAGGTCTAGTTCTGTTGTTTTCCAATGGGCTAGGCTAGGGCCACGCCCAGACTTCAGTTAAATCTAATATGTCTAACATTTCTGCACCAATCCTGTAATTTGACACCATATTATGACTATTAAACAATCATCAATAACATATGATTGACACAGTTATTCGCCTCGAGGGTGTAGAATTGTATATATAAATATAAATCCTGACATTAAGTAGCAATAACAAAGAAAAATACAGACACACGATTTGTCACACAAATTGAAATAATAACATCAAAACACACACACACTGCATAACTACACTCATATTGGTTGTTTAAATAGTAACGGAAGTCAGCCTATGCATTTAATACTAAGACTGAATTAAACAGGTGAATTTTGGTGTTTATTTTTGACAAATTAAAAACTTGCCATTTCGGCAAACGCATCAAAACTGACCAGCTGTGAGACCTTGCTCTGGAGTCGATGAATTAAAGAGGGTCCATTATTCAGATTTACCAGCAATAGTTGTGTCCCTTGTATCTACCACGTGAGAAAAACAATAACTGCTGTAAATACATTGGTAAATTGTAATGACACTTACAGTGTGCTTGGATGGAGATTTAGCACTGCTACAGATATATGATTGTTATCAAGTGCCCTCAGTAAAATTTAGAAATGAATGTTTCTGTTTGGTAAAAAAAATTTGTTTGTAGACTTTTAGAGAAAGCCTGTACACTGTGTCTTTTAATATAAAGCTGCTTACATTTTCTTTCATACATTTGAAAGTTTTCTGAAGTGTACCGTAGTGAAAATGCACAAGGCCATTATGAATCATAATGGAGTGCATGAACCTGGAGAATATAATAATTTTATTTAGTTTGGCAGACAGATAAGATTCTGTATGTTTTTTAAGGCCATACTCTGCCTCACAATGGATATTATTTTTAGTTTAAAGAAATGCAAGCAGATCATTTGAACATTAGAAAAGTGATGGTTATTTGTAAAGTCTTTGAGTGATTGAAAAATACTTACCGGTATATCTTTTCACCCAAAGATACTTGTATATTAGACTTCTTTTTTCATTGTGAGGAAAAAGTGTGAGTGTAAATTGTGGAGAGAGTGAATGTTCTCTGAGTGGGTCACCTGATCTCAGGCTTTATTCATTATGCTGTTCTTGATCGATGGTCATCATGTGAGGATGCTTGTTTGAAACTATGACAGAATAATGTCTGGCGTTTTGCCACAACAGAAGACAGATACAGTTGTTTCTTAGTTTTTTTTTCACAGCACAGCATTAAAGAATGGTAAAGCCAGGGCTACAAACTCATTAAAATCCTTGAGTTGGAAGGTAGATCACAAATTCCCAGTATAATCAATCACTTCAATCCAAGCTATTCCCAGGTGCAGGTCAGCAATCTCTAGTTCATTTGGAATGGTTACTCATTGGATACTTTTTCTTGCTATTCTGTATTTGATATAATCTTATTGTGTCTTGGATTTCAGCCTGGTTTCATAGTTTCTTCTAAGTCTTATTGTTTTCTTGATCTCATCATTTCACCATGCAGTTCTCTTCTTTTTCATCTTATTTTCTTTGTGCCACATTTCATGTTTGGTGTCTCCTGCATTGCTGCTTTAAAGATGTTTTATCCACTGTTTACATTTTCAGGCAGACTCTCAGAAGTCTTTGTCATTTCTTGGCATATGTCTTTTCTGATTCTAAAGTTTTCTCATCTGGCTTTTTCAGATTTATAATGAATGCCTGTCTTTGCATTCACTGTAATGTTGTTTGGGTCATTATATCTGGTCAGTGATCTTTATCAATACAGTCACTGACAATGCTTATGGCATCAGTTATGCTTTTCCTCTTACCTTTATCCATTTAATATGTAATCAATCAGTGATGCTTGGTCAGTGCAATTTCACCTGTTTTAATATGGCTCCATCATTGTTGGAAGAGGATGTTGGCTATTATGAGTCTGTGCTGAGTGCATTGATTTATTGTCTTCTCCATTGCTGTTGCTTTCTGTTTAGGTGTAACTGGCAGATTTCTCGTGATGCTCTGTATTGTTCCTACTGTAACAGCACCTGCCCCGCAGGATTATCTCAGCTTAGATTTTAGCATAATTTTGTCTTGTATAGTATCAGTATTTTATTTTGTATGGTAACATTCTTCAAAGGAGTTTTCATCTTACAAATTTATGTTGAAGAAATAGAACAGCGATTAAAACATAAATTGTCAATGATGATCAACTATCATCAGAAGGATTGAACTGAATCGCTAGTAAACTGATCGTTTAAATAAAATGTAGCAATGTTGAAAATTGGATTCGATGACTGAAATAGTTCATTCCACCTTTTATTTTGTTTTTCATCACTATATGATTTTTACTATCTAGAGCATAATAAACGACAATAGGCAGGACAATATTTAATGTTCATTTTATAGATGAAAAACGAAGGACGCCTAGGCAAGTAAAATTCCATATCTTAACCATTGACTCTATTTTTGCATAATTTCTGTTATATTCACTGTTCAATTTTTAAAAATATGTCCTCATTCTCTTTGTCTACCCTGACAGTGGGCTAGCTTGACTGAGCATGGAAAAATATTAGAACTCAAACAAAAACTGTGACTTTAATGTCCAGACGAAAAAACATTAAAGCTCGTCCCAGCAGATGCAAAGTTCACGACTGCTTTGATAAATTCAGCTTTCTGCTTGATTTCTGAAATATCATATTTACAACTCTGCCAGTAGTAATCTTGAGCGAAGGTAGATACCTCTAAAGGCCCTTAAAATTTTGGCCATTGTTGGACCAATCACTGCAAGGCAGGGGAAGCTATCCCTTGACAATAGGAGTCCCGCACGGGGTAATTGAACTGAGTACACAGTTGCGATAACAAGACAATTGGAGTATCTTGTCTTATAAAAAAAAGAACCTGATGGTTACTTCCCCTAGAAGTCACTGACATAAATTTCAGATTACTGAAAGAATATTGTCCGTTTGTATTTTAGATAAATATGATCATACTGTGTGCAGCAAATAAATAACAAGGTGAAATTTTGTAAGAGAATAATTCAATAATTGATAAAAACAAAATTTTCTCTAAAACTTATAAGGTGGAAAAGAGAGTTCCTTTGCTTAGGCCTATTTTTGGTGTTTTAAAACTTATAATTTTAGACAGCTAGTTAATTTGTACTTAAAAGCTGTTAATTTTGAACTAGTAAGACCAGACGACGGAGCAAGCAAAGACATCAATAATAGAATGAACAAAGCAAGAACAGCCTTTGTTAGTCTAAACAACATCTCTCAGTACAGCACAAACACAAAATTAAGATTATATGAGAGCTGTGTACTTTCTGTGCTTCTCGGTGCGGAATGCTGGAGAGTAACAGAGAAGGAAATGTTGAAATTGTCCTCTTTCCACACAATCTGCCTAAGAAAAATTCTCCGAATCTTTTGGCCGAATACCATCACCAAGAACTGCTTACTCAGAGCAACTAAGAGGACATGCACACCATCATAACAGGCAGACGCTGGAGTTGGGTAGGCCATGTCCTTCTATGCCATCACAAGAACAGCTATGCTATGGACCCCGGAAGGAAAACGAGAGAGGCCGACCAAAAATAACTTGGCGAAGAACTGTGGAGGCTGAGATGCAAAGAGTGAATCAGAGCTGGGGCAATGCACGAAGGATGGCTGCCGACTGAGCAAAATGGAAGCAGTTTCTTGCCGCCTTACAAGACGCCACTAGGCATGTTCGTCACTGACTACTTTGACGGTCAGCGGCTAAGGATCAAAGATGAAGACTCCAGCAAACTTAGCCTTGATGATCCATCGATTGCAATGTCATTCTCCAATAGACGATCATCCCTTATCCATATCCAGTGAAACTATGGGTGCTCTTGAAGCTAGTCTTGTCAGCTCTTTCATTGTCACGTGCCCTTGCATCACCCGGGCAAATGCGCATTGGTTCTGATGTCCATGCTTCCAAACGAAATGCAACTGATTGAAAATTCCCAATAATATAAGAAACTTCTCAGACTTACAGCTGGGAAAAGGCTACTTCAGAATAGAAGAACCTTATTGTGCAAAATGTCTTCAAGACAATACAATAGAATATTTCTTGTTAAAATATAAGAGGTATGAACAAATGAGAATGCCAATATTATATTATTTGCAGGCATGAAATTTATCTACAAATATAGAAGAGGTGTTAAGAATAGACAGACATAGGGAACTTCATAATTTAGTGAAACAGTATTTAACAAGAACAAAAGTTAATATATAGTAATTAGGAAGGTGAAGGTCTGATGATGTTCTTACAATACATTTGACTTATGGCAAGTAAAAGTCAATTAAATATCTAACTTTATACCCCTCCCCATGAATATTATTTCTGTTTGGTGTTTTTGGTTGGTTTTGTTTTGTTTTATCTCGTTTTTTATTTTTTTAACATGCAAGAAAAATTGGTAATTTTGATTTGCCATATTTACAATGATTTGACAGATGTGATGCCACTTTCCCATACCGGCAGTTATTCATCTTATTTGGAATTGAAAACACTATATATCCTAATCCAGAGGCGTCACTAGGTGGGTGCGGTCCGCACCCGGGTGACACCATCTGAGGGGGCGACACCAAAATGACTATAAAATTTGTGTGCTGTGTTTTAGCAGAAATTTATTATTTTTTTATAAAAATATCCCTGTAGTTAGTTATAACCACAAAAACATTTTTCGTAAGCCCAGCTTACATGTACTATATCAATATACCTACAAGGCTAAAACTCTATGCTAATTTACTTTTTGAACCTTCTAATGCGCATTATGATTTAGTTAAGATGTTCACTAAGTGCTGAAATGCTTATGTATTTGTTCCTGTTTATTTTTTTAGTATTATTTCATTTATGAGTATATTTCCATATGCATTTACGAGTAAAATTAGTACAAAAAACATTACTAAGGATTCTGTATGGTCTGGTATGGGAGGAGGTCCATGGGGGTGACACCATGAGTTACCACACCGGGTGACACCAACCCTAGTGACGCCTCTGCCTAATCATAACCCATCTGATTTATATTTTTCATCATTAAAATAAAAAACTGATTTCTCAGCTGCTATCCATCTTGTTAGCCAAGGGTTAACACCGTAAGTCATTAAAGTTTCCAAGTTCTCACTGTTATAAGCATCCTATAGATCAATTGCTACAGCAACCGTTTCTCGTTTACCCTAGAATCCCACGTACACATCATACGCAAATGTGCCAGCGTTTCCCCGTGTACCTTTCATGGCTACCCAGAATATAAGGAAGGATGTGTGCATTTTCGAGGTGGCTCATTACTTGTCTCGTATGGTAACTTTGTCACCTTATCTAGTTGGGCCAAATACCGATCGAATAATACTTGTCCCTTCTCTTTATCCGTCTTTAGGCTTATTCCTGTCGAGCTTCTAATGTTGGGGATGTATTTTTCATATTCATTTTTCTGTGTAAGGAACAGAATGTATATAGACATTTTTTATCCATGCCCACCTGTGTCACGAAGGCCTCCTACACTGTAACCTTGGCCTCCTTCGCCAAACTTTTAAATCTATTGATTAAGTATGCGTCCACATCTTACAGTGGTGTTTTGCACTTATTCTCATAATCTTTGTCTTTTCTTTGTGACCCAGGATTCAGACTCAGTTGCTGTGACATAACATTCAATATTCTCATTTGTCTTGCATCTGGTCTCGATTACACTGGCTAAAAAAAAAAAAAAAAATTTCTTTCTCTAACATTTCTATGTTTTTCTGGTTAATTTTAATGCGCTGTTTTTAAATCTGCAAACCGTTTTTCTTTATCAGGTCGGGATCTCTAGAAATACGCAATTGAAGTTTTTTAACAACGCATACAGTATTACAACATCATTCGTACAAGAAGTATAACAGTTAAGTAGGCTTGGATTTCTTTGCAGTCGACTTTCGTCGGTGAATGGCAAGTGGTACATCGCTATGAAGCATCCAACAATAATCGGCAAGCATGGTCACACTCCACCGTCCTTGATAACGTGACTCCATTACGGCGATATCTTGATGGAATCGTTCTCCATGTTCATCGCTGACTTCGCCAAGGTTGTCAGGGGAAAAGTCAAGATGCGAATCGAGCAAATGGATTTTGAGGGACATGTTACAGCCCATAATTCTGTATGCATCTATGCACTGCTTAACAATATGCACATAGTCGACAGATTTGTGATTTCCCAGAAAGTTATCGACGATCGATTTGAATGACATCATTGCGCGAAGTTCACTACCATGTAACAAGTTCTCGAATTGTTTGTCTGCAATAACTTTCCTAATCTGAGGTCCTACAAAGATACCTTCCTTTATCTTTGCATCGCTAACTTGCGGAAACTTTTCTCGAAGATAAGTGAAAGCTTTGCTCGTTTTATCTAACACTTTTACGAAATTCTTCATGAGCCCCAACTTTATATGTAACGGTGGTAAAATGATGCTGTCTTTGTTAACTAATGGCTCGTGTATTACATTTTTATGCCCGAGCTGCATACGATCCCTGATAGGCGACACCTTTCTTGCATAATGTTCCTGTCTGTTGCGGCTGTCCCATTCACATAAGAAGCAACAAAATTTAGTATACCCAGTCTGCATGCCCGCGAGAATAGCAATGACCTTTAGGTCTCCACAAATCCGCCATTGGTAGTCATTGTACTTTATTTTTGCCAAAAGTATAGCCATATTGTCATAAGTTTCTTTCATATGAACAGAGTAGGCGACTGGAACTGATGAAAATAAATTTCCGTTATGCAATAACACGGCTTTTAGACTACTAGACTAGTCTTGGAAGAGTCGATGAAAAGTCGCCATTAGTTGACTATGTGCTCATGACCGAGGTGCACCATTAGACCGTTTACATCTTTGCAATAGCAAATGTCATCATCCATCTCAAAGTATTGAACAAGTTCTCTGTGTCTATGACGAAATTTAGATATCGGAGAATTGGGCGCTAAAAGATTCCATTCTTTGAGTCGCGAACCGAGTAATTCCGCTTGCTCTTTGGTAAGAGCGAGATCACGTATTAGATCTGAAAGTTCTGAATGGTTAATTAAGTGAACACCATCATTCACCGGTATATAATCCGAGTCAGAATTAGTTCCTAAAGCAGGTAAACTATCACTTTCTGATGGTTCATTCACGTCCAACGGATATTGTTCTGGTGGAACTGGGATCGGACACGTGACTGGATCATGAGGCACTGGTTTCGAAACCGATTCAATATTTGGATAAACCACAGACTTTCTAGTTTTAAAAGTGAAACCATGGATATTTGTCAAGCAGAAGTAACAATCAGTAGCGTGATTTGTCGGTTCACGCCATATTACTGGCACTCCAAAAGGCATCGACTTATGCTTCGGCGATTTTCGTAACCAACCTGCCAATGTATTTGCTCAAGTCGAACAAACTGCATTTGGCTTCCAAGATTTATTTGCATCATCAACTTTCGAATCGAAATAAAGTTCATATGCTTTCTTTAGTAATGGTGTAAAGTTTTTCTGGTGAACTCGATCGGTAAAATATCCGCACCCGTAACAGAACAGATCAGCCGAATTTCTACAACTTCTAGAAGCCATATTCATACCTGTCAACCTCCTGAGACAAAAATCTGTACGCCGGACCAAAAAAATCCTTACAAACACCCAAAAATCCTTACGCAAAAAATATAATAATAAATTATACACAATACAGTTTTAAAATGAGAAATGACATATACAAATCTATTAGCACTTGAATTAGTGTGGTATAAAACATGCTAATAGTCTCATGCTGTTCTTTACATATAAAAAACTTAGTGATATTGAGGTACTATTCTTTCGATGCACAGTGTTTTGTATTATAATCAACACATGCACTTTTAGCACTTTGCAAATTGCATTTGTGGGCTTAAAGTCTGCACAGCATGTATCAATGTTAATCTTACACTGTAAAAAAGAAGTGAATGTGTCTGCATTCATGGACCTCCTGCAGTCTGTGTGGACTTTTTTATTGAAAAATAAAGCAGCAAAGTTAACGCAAACAAACTTTTTTTCTAGCTATGTAGGGCCGACACAGAATATTATGACATTAATTTATTGGAAATATTTAAATGATCAAAATATAACTGGAAAGATTTAGAGAACGACCAAAAAAAATAAAAATAAAATACAACAAAGCAAAGCAAACAGCTAACAGCAAAAAACAAAAAAAATTTAACAAATTATGAACATATCAAATCTAGGAAGAAAAACGTAGCACCAAAAATTTACAAAATTATTTAAGAGTTGGTAGCCTAGACCAGTGATACTAGATTGCCACTTTATTAAAAAATAAAGCAGCAAATCTCGACCACTGAAATAAAGTAGGTAGGCCTACTGTTGCTGTCATTTTCGACGGAGTTTCATATGTCAAGTTATTTGTCGTATTTTTCTCACCCTGGTCAAAGTTTAGTAACTATGTCTTGACTTTGCTGTGTCAGGTTGATTAGGGGTTATCTCCCTTGTTTGTTCATTCATTGTGTTTGACCTTTAGGGTCAAAGGTAAACAGTTCGGGCGTGTGCCCATGCGCAGGTTTTTTAAGCGCCAAGTTGATACTTCCGTCAGGCCGGGATGTAAGCTGGCTTCTGAGGGACATGAGGTCCATTGTGTTTTTCGGGGAAAATCTTCGAAGTGACTGCGTTGGCAGGTCTCCCCAGTGATTCTCTGTGCGTCGGAATGACGACAGAGTTCCTTATTATGTTCTGAGGATTCGGTTCCAGGTAATACCGACTTTTTCCATTATTACGCTTTCGGTGGCAGAACATGTTAGAAGATTACCTAGTCTGTGAACTACAGCTCACCGGTCCTACATTTCAGAACTTATATTTGTGTGCTCAAGGTAGCCATCCAAGAAGATTAGTCTTTATATTATCCAGAAGTCCAGTGACGAAGTTATATTGTGGGAACCGCAGATTGGCGGTATTTATGTCTACATAAGCATTACTGCAGGGTTGATGTTAACCTGCTCAGAAGAAGTACACAGATGACGTCAGAACGAGGCCTGTGTTAAGGCTAATATATTACAGCCTGATAAAGTGCAATAGGCGGGGAATGCCAAGTTGTACCTGTATGTCAAAGTGATTAAGGTATCTGACGCGTTTAGTCAGAGATACCAAAGTGGCATTACGAACTGTCATCGAAGAACATTATTATTGACCATGTAGCCTACGAATATTGGAATGTTTACCAGCCCTTTTTGAATGCCTGATGTATACCTAACGATTTCCGTTCAGCATGACCTTGTTTACACTGACTGTTCCTGTTGATGCTACTGTGTGTGTTATCGTCAATAAATGTTTTGAAACGTGCCAGCAGTGTTCAAGCATCCTTGACTACTGCATGTGAGTGTATGGGTTGCATTACACCACAGACACGAGCCTAAACACATTCACGCCTTCATTCGCACCCACACTCAGTTCGTCATACGCCAGCACTACACACCTAACAACATGTATACTGTCTTGGGCCAGTGATCACCTCAACAAGAGAAAAAGACAGTTACATTTCTGGTGGACCAGTTCCGTGGGCTCTTCTGATACATTTATGATGTCTCTAGTGTGGTCCAGAAATTTACATTTCTGGTGAACAGCTGTAACACACATACTCGACATTTCCAAGTTTTGGCTACACATGACAGAATAAACAGTGTTAGCATTTTTGTTATAATGCTACATAAACCACAACATGACAAGTACTGGAGTTAGCATCGAGGCGTTTGCTACGTGGACCATAGCTGCATACAAGTCGAGTCCCTTTTTGTGAACGGTACCGCTGGTCGTTCACACGTCTCAGTCAACAACAGACTTTTCAAGGTACGAGCGTTCAAGTTACATGTTTTGAGGTCAAGTTCCTGTTTGTAAACAGTACGTGAAATTGTAAACATTCGATGTGCAAGACTCAAGTTTCGAGAAGGTCATAGTAACTTTATGTTCGTGAAGACCACTTCATGCTACAGTGGATCTGTCAGTCAATGCGCGCTTGACATTTTGTTATTGTGTTCGCAAGGAGCAAGAAATTTACTTTAGTTTCAGCTGTGACTGAACTTGTTCTGCAACACATTGAATTGATTGCTATATATATTTATGTTACTTCTACTGTTGTTGTGTATTTTTCTTGTGTTCTTTTGCGGGTTTAAGGTTGGGCTGTGTCTATTATAAGAGATACCACGGTCTGTAAGATCGAAGTCATGTGGCCCATAACGCCTATGGCGTGTTCGATGATTGTACAACATTATTGATCCAATCTACATCGCTGTTACATACATCATACATCTAGTCTTCTTCGTCCTTGACCAATTCAGGGAACAAGAAAGCAGACCATGGCAAATTAATCTACTTTCGTTGTTTCAAGAAACAGATTCCGTTTGGCAAGCAGGTGATCATACTGTGTGAAAGACCATGTCGCTTCATAAAACGAACTGCCCATCCGTTGATGCTTTTAAAATGCTGTTGTGCCTGCAACGAGGTTTTTTAAGTTCCAGAGCTTTAAGTCGGAGTTCAATGCTTTTGAAACATGCGATGCCTTGTTGCCTTCATCCACTACCCAATCCAATAATGTTTAAAATGTTCATCTGAAGATCTGGTGTGACCCACGATTTCACCTTTTTCTTACTGGCAACACTTGCAGCGACTCTTTATTGTTTGTTCGTCAGGAAAATCGAATGTTGCACTTTAATGGAAAAATGTCGACTTGCTTGCTCGATTGCCGTTAGATTCTGCATATTTTACCACTAAGAGCTTTTCTGCTGCTGTACAACATTTTCTCGAATTCATTTTAAGGCTCAAAATAATCAAATGACAAACTTTTCACAACCAAGCTTAATATCAAAACAGATTGAAGACCAAGAGTGCGAAATGCGTTTTGCAACAATGTCTTGACACATAAGAAAATGACAAGATCGAAACGTGAGGATGCTGCCGAATCACATGTTCAATTTGCAGCCATTTTTATGACTGCTCAGTGTGTTGAATTCATTGCAATGAACGGTTTTGTTTCCAACGTAGGTTACTTTCGATATGGAAAATTGTAATATTTTTTTAGTAAGAATTAGCACAATAAATACCACCCGAGTTTTTTTTAAAATGAGTAAAAATATTCGTATTAAAACGCGAGATTCATTACATAATACGGTATGGTCTTATAATAGAATCTGTGCAAATTTCCTTAATTGAATTTGCTAGCGACAAATTGTTGCAGTTTACTTAGCTGTGACGACTGAGTTAGTGTTTTTTTTCGTTATTTTTTCATTCTTTGATTTTCGATTTGTTTTGTTTGTATCTGTAGGTCTCTCTTTTCTTTCGTTTATTTCTTTACACCTTTTTGTTTATAACAGTGTTGCCATTTGTCTTGTTTACTTTTCGCGGTCATCAGTACACATTTGTGTAACATTTTCTTTACTTTTTGCTGTATTGTTTATTTGACTTCCGCGAACGTTTTCGGTCATTGTTCTGTATCTTTGTCTTTGTATTTATGATTGTACTACATTATTGTCATACACAGTCTACATACATATACTTGGTCATGTATTATTATTATTGTTGATAAGGTACACTCTTCATATAGAGATTGTTAATAAAATATTATTATATAAGATATTTATACAAGTTCTTTGCTAAAAGACTTGTTGTCCAAAGATTGAGACAGAGTGGAATACATATGAAAGTTCTTTATAAAAAAGACTTGTGATTGAGATATAAAGGTATTTTTTTCCACAGGTACTTAAGTGATTTTTGTTATAATTATAAACAAGATAACCATACAAGGGTCTTTGACTAAGACTAAGAGAGTGAAATAAAGTGAAGTAAGTATACAAGTCTATAGTACAGACTTGTCTCCCATTGAAGTGGGATAAGGTAATTTATTTAATTTTTTCAGGTTTCTGATCTCATTAGACAGAATGTCTAATTTGGATTTCTTCATCCAGCAAGGGTTAACCCTTGGTAAGTCTGGTAAAGAATTGGAAGAATATTCATCTGCTCAATTCGCCATTGCATTAAAGTCAGAAGAAAAGAAACAAAAAGAGGAAATTAAATTGAAAGCAGAAGCTGAACTAAAGAAGCTAGAAGCTGAGAATAGAAGATTAGAACTTGAAGAAAGAAGGTATCAAAGAGAGGCTGAGGAGAGAAAAGGTCAAGCTGCTGATGAAAGAAAATTCCAAGATGAAATGGAGGAAGAGAAAACTGAAGAGAAAACAAGCTGCCAAGATGCTGAGGAGGAGAAAACTTCAAGCTGCTGCTGAGGAGAAAAAACTTCCAACTTCAAGCTGCTGCTGAGGAGAAAAAAAAAGCAAGCTGCTGAGGCTGAAAGAGAAAAGCAAAAATGGAACATGAGGAAAGAAAACAGAAAATGGAACTTGAGAAAGAAAGACTCGCAACTTTGGAGTTAGAGAAATTTAAATTGGCGAGTACGGGTGCTCAGCAAACAACTTCGAGTACGACAAAGGAGTTTGTTAGTAGGATTAAATTGCCTCATTTCAATCCTTTAAAGGATGACGTAGCAGATTATCTAGATAGATTCCAATTTTTGTGCGATACGCATAACATAAAAAAGGAAAAATATGTTGAACAACTGATGCCATTTTTTACAGGTGACACAGTGACTACTCTTATGACAATAGACGAACATGACAGGACTAATTATGATGTTGTCAGAGCAGCATTGCTAAAAAAATATCAACTAAAAGAAGAAGATTATCGTCTTCGTTTTAGGACAATGTTGCCAGAAAATGGAGTAGATTTCTCTGAATTTTTTTCAAAAATACGTCGTACATTTACACGATGGGTTGAGTTGTCTCAGACTGAGAAAACATATGAAGGCCTAATGGACTTATTACTTCGAGATAAGGTTTTATCATTTGTTAATGATTCTTTCCTTGCATTTCTTCATGAGCGTAAGCCTAAAAACTTAAAAGACATGGAGGAATACTGTTGCCAGTACGCCACCGCGCACCCCCATGCTACAGTTAGCAATTCTAAAGTGAAAGAAGGGTTGCCAGTTGCTTCGGCAGCACCATATGGCTCTAATTTCAATAAAAAATTTCAGGGTGCTCAACAAAACTGGAATAGGAGAAGTAATCAGAATTACACTCATAAGCAGAGTAATCCAACATATGAAGGTTCTTCTTCTAAGAACTGGAGACGAGATGGTAGTTCTCGTAATTTTGGTGGTAATAATTTTAGACACTATCGAAAAGGTTATCATAATAATAACTATCTGAGCTCTCGAGATAATCATTCTCGACGTCGAGAATATGACGATGGTGAATTTAGAAACCGGGATTAAAACCGGAATGATAATTACAATAGACAATATGATAACAATTACAGGGGAAATGATAATCGCGGTAGACCTAGATATAACAAAAGAAAAGCTTTCCAACAGGCAAACTCTGCACAACAAGAGTTTGATGGAGCCTGTAATCAAGTAAATGATAGTGGTAACTCTAAGGCTATCACTGGTTGTGCTTTCGATTTTGGGAGAGCAACTGAATGCCCCCAATGCTTAACATTGTTCGACTCATCGACTGTATCTACCCTAAGTTGTGGTCACCCTCTTCCTGCTCTACCTGCTACAGTTGCGCATGATGGGAGAGGATCTCTCATCTTGCATAACGGTTTAGTGAATGATAGGCGGGTCTCAGTACTTTTCGATTCGGGATGTACTACCGTCGGGGTTAGGGAGTCTCTGATAGATCCTTGCTGTGCCACGGGAAAAACAATCAAATGTGTTACATTTGGTGGTACTATGGAAAGCTATCCTACTGCTATTATTAGGATTGACACTCCTTTCGTCACAGGAGATGTCCATGCATGTCTTCTTCCTAATCCTATTGCGGATCTTATAATCGGTCGTATTCATGGGGTTAAGGAATGCACCCCGCAACAAATTTCTATTTGGGAAGAACAAAACATTCAAACGGTCAATGCAGTGGTGACAAGAGCTCAAGCTCTTAATCCCCCAACTTCATCTGATGATAGTAATGGAGTTGATAGCCAAGACGAGCACTTGGTGATTTCCCATGACTCGTTTTGTTAAACGTCAAGAAGAGGATCCTTCTTTGAAGAAATTCTTCCTTCTCGCAAAGAAAGGGGATCCCAATCAAAATACGAATCACAAATCGTATATCACTATGAAGAATGGTATATTGGTACGAATGGTACAACACTCGGACAAGTCTATGCACTCGCAAATTCTTGTGCCTAAGTGTATGAGAGCCTTAATTCTTCAGCATGCACACGATTCTCAGTGTGCTGGACACATGGGTTTTTTCCCGAACTAAGTCGAGAGTCCTTGCGTCTTTCTTTTGGCCTTTTGTGAACAAGGACATACGAATTTATTGCCGATCTTGCAAAATTTGTCAAGAGGTCAAGTCTAGGGGTCCGAGACATGCTGCTCCTATTCAGGCTGCAGATATTCCGATTCGGCCGTTTCAGAAAATGGCTATAGACATCATTGGTCCGTTCAAAATTAAGTCAGCCAGAGGACACCAATTTATCCTCACTTGCGTGGACATGTGCACGCGTTGGCCAGAGGCTATTCCTCTGAAGAGCATATCAACTGTCGATATCGCTGATGCTCTTTGGCTCGTATTTTCTCGTCTGGGATTCCCCGGAGAAATACTGTCGGATCACGGCACTCAGTTAATTTCGGACGTTATGTCTCAGGTAATGGCTACGCTAGACATTAAAAGGTCTCTTAGTAGTATTTATCATCCAATGTACGCGTCTTAACTAGAATACTTTATAAAAGGGTTTTCTCTCGATTAGTAGTATTTATCATCCTAAAGACTTTTTTAATAATGTCCAATGGAGAAAACCTTGTGCTGTTGATAACGTCTTAATAGGACACTAAAGAACTTACTTTTGGCTAAGGGCAAAGATAACGGAGGATCATCCTGATGATTGGGACAGGGTTCCTACCTGCAGCTCTCTTTGCCTATAGAGAGGTTCCCAACGAGCATACAGGGTTTTCTCCTTTTCGAACTTGTCTTTGGCGCGCAACCGCGCGGGCCAATGTCCTTGTTACACGATTTGATAACTTCCGATAATATTGACGATGATACACAATCGTCATATGAATATGTTATAGCTCTTAGAGAAAAGATTATCGAATCGTGCAGGTTAGCAACTTCATCTTCCGAATTTGCGAAAGAAAAAGCTAGGCGATTTGCTAATAACAAAAGACGCCTACGTCAACTTTGTCCTGGAGACAAAGCATATGTCTTACTGCCCTCAAGAGAGAACAGACTTCTCATTTCTTGGAAGGGTCCATACACTATAGTCTCGAAAATTTCAGATGTCGACTATATCGTCGATGTGGATGGAAAGCATAAAACCTTTCATATAAATATGCTTACAGAGTTTATTGAACGTCCAGACTATTTGCAGCCTATTTTCCAGGCGACGGACGACTCTCCAGTCCAACATGGTCACATCTCATCCCTGTCCGTTATACAGGATGAGGAAACTATTTTTTTTCTGACGTTAACTTACCTCTTCCTGCGATTCCACTTAATTCTACAGAATCATGGAAAAACGTTACCGTCCTCTTTCTTCGAATTTGTCTTTTGAGGAACAACGTCAAGTATCCTCTACGCTACAATCATATCAGGATGTCCTTACCGACATTCCTGGACACACAGATGTCATAGAACATGACATCATACTTACTGATCGTAATCCGATCAGAGTAAGACCATACCCAATACCTATTCATTTTCAAGCACAAGTCGAGAAAGAATTGGATGAAATGATTCAACTGCAAATAATTGAACCATCCACTTCAGCTTATTCTTCGTCGATAGTTATTGTTCGAAAGAAAGACAATAACATACGTCTTTGCGTTGACTATCGCAAATTAAATCAAGTTACGAAGTTCGATGCTGAACCTATGCCTTTATTAGATGATCTACTTATTAGACTTTCTAAAGCTAAATTCTTTACTAAACTAGACTTGTCGAAAGGTTATTGGCAAGTCCCACTGACGGAACACGCCAAACCTCTCACTGCTTTTTTCGACACCTAGGGGTCTGTTTCAATGGAATTTTATGCCTTTCGGGCTTATGAACGCCCCAGCGACTTTCGTGCGCATGATGCGACGAATTCTATCAGATCGTGCAGATGTCATCGCATATTTAGACGACATCTGTCTTTTCAGCGATACTTGGGAAGAACACTATTTGGGTCTAAAGGAATTGCTATCTACTTTACGTGAGCATAGTTTGACTGCAAAACCCTCTAAAGCTTTTGTTGGGTTTAGTGAAATTTCTTTCCTAGGTCATCGGGTTGGTCATGGTCTGTTGAAGACAGAGGACCAAAACATTTCGAAGATATTGAATATCTCGGTTCCGAAGACAAAAAAGCAGTGCGTAGTCTCTTGGGATTAATACAATTCTATGGAAGATTCATTGAGAATCTGTCCTCCATTATGGCACCACTTTCAACGTTATTGAAAAAAGGTTCTCCTAATATGGTGCGTTGGTCCCAAGAATGCCAATCTTCATTGGATCAGGTTAAGAATTTGTTCTCATCTCATCCTATCTTAAGACTACCAACGATTGATAAGACTTTTGTTCTTCGTAGTGATGCCTCTTCCACTGGGATTGGAGCGGCACTAATGCAGGAGTATTCAGGAACTCTGCATCCTGTAATGTATATCTCTAGGAAGCTAAATGCGGCAGAAAGGAATTACTCGGTTTTAGACCGTGAATTGTTGGCTATGGTTTGGTCCATTCTTAAGCTACAAAGGTTCCTTCTGGGCGTGCATTTCTTTATGGAAACCGACCAAAAAGCTCTTACGGCTATGCAAAGTAAGGATTTGAAGAGCTCGAGATCTACTCGTTATGCTATTGCTCTTCAGCCTTTCCATTTCACGGTGCGAGCTATCCGTGGTTCGGATAATGTGATGGCGGACATATTGTCTAGATGCCCACATGATTCCAATTAAATCTTGTGTCCTAGTTTTTCCTGATACACTTTCAGACTTAGGTCTGTCCTTAATATCCTAATATATTGTAATACAAATGTTTTACTATTTGGATGATGTATAAAGAATTTAACAAATTTGATTTTGTCCATCCATTAGTGATATGTTGCTAATATAGCATTGTAATTCATGATATTTGTATATTGCTATAATTATAGTATTTAATAATGTTTGATATGTGTCTTGGTATTGCCAGCAACTCAGGTTCTTTAATGATACCTCCTGAATTTGTTTTGCTTTGAGAAATATTTTCTCTTATGTTGGGAGATGATTTGTATCCTCTTCAGACGCTTTACTTGTGCGTCCATTGTACGGTACCTGATAGTAGGTTCATTCTTTCATGAGCGCATAATTGATGCTTGTGCTGTCTTGCTCACAGATATAGTTTAAAAAAAAAATGTATCATTTTTTTTTACAGGGGGGGTGTAGTAATATGTTGCTGTCATTTTCGACAGTTTCATATGTCAAGTTATTTGTCGTATTTTTCTCACCCTGGTCAAAGTTTAATAACTATGTCTTGACTTTGCTGTGTCAGGAGTTGATTAGGGGTTATCTCCCATGTTTGTTCATATCATTGTGTTTTGACCTTTAGGGTCAAAGGTAAACAGTTCAGGCGTGTAACCCATGCGCAGGTTTTTTAAGCGCCAAGTTGATACTTCCGTCAGGCCGGGATGTAAGCTGGCTTCTGAGGGACATGAGGTCCATTGTGTTTTCGGGGAAAATCTTCAAAGTGACTGTGTTGGCAGGTCTCCCCAGTGATTCTCTGTGCGTCGGAATGACGACAGAGTTCCTTATTATGTTCTGAGGATTCGGTTCCAGGTAATACCGACTTTTTCCATTATTAACGCTTTCGGTGGCAGAACATGTTAGAAGATTACCTAGTCTGTGAACTACAGCTCACCGGTCCTACATTTCAGAACTTATATTTGTGTGCTCAAGGTAGCCATCCAAGAAGATTAGTCTTTATATTATCCAGAAGTCCAGTGACGAAGTTATACTGTGGGAACCGCAGATTGGCGGTATTTATGTCTACATTAGCATTACTGCAGGGTTGATGTTAACCTGCTCAGAAGAAGTACACAGATGACGTCAGAACGAGGCCTGTGTTAAGGCTAATATATTACAGCCTGATAAAGTGCAATAGGCCGGGAATGCCAAGTTGTACCTGTATGTCAAAGTGATTAAGGTATCTGACGCGTTTAGTCAGAGATACCAAAGTGGCATTATGAACTGCCATCGAAGAACATTATTATTGACCATGTACGAATATTGGAATGTTTACCAGCCCTTTTTGAATGCCTGATGTATACCTAACGATTTCCGGTCAGCATGACCTTGTTTACACTGACTGTTCCTGTTGATGCTACTGTGTGTGTTATCGTCAATAAATGTTTTGAAACGTGCCAGCAGTGTTCAAGCATCCTTGACTACTGCATGTGAGTGTATGGGTTGCATTACACCACAGATACGAGCCTAAACACATTCGCGCCTTCATTCGCACCCACACTCAGTTCATCATATGCCAGCACTACACACCTAACAACATGTATACTGTCTTGGGCCAGTGATCACCTCAACAAGAGAAAAAGACAGTTACACCTACTCAATGCAAATAAACTTTATTTTTCTACTTTTGTAGGGCCTACACAAAATTTTATGAAATTAATTTATTGGAAATATTGAAATGGTCAAAATATAACTGGAAAGATTAAGAGAACGACAAAAATAAAATACAATGAAGCAAAGTAAAGCAACAGCAAAAAATTTAAAAAATTAACTAAATTGTGAACAGAATATTAATCTAGGAAGAAAAAATGTACTACCAAAAATTCACAAAATTATTATTTAAAAATTGATACCCTAGACCAGTGATAATAGATCGCCGCTTTATGAAAAAAAAAAAAAGCAGTGAATCTCGATCGCCGGTATAAAGTAGGCCTACTCAACGCAAACAAACATTTTTTTTTTTTTAGTTATGCAGGGCCTACATAGATTATTATGACATTAATTTATCGGAAATATACTGGAGGGCAAGATATAACTGGAAAGATTAAGACAGCGATTAAATTGCAACAAAGCAAAACAACAGCAATATTTAACCAAGTTATAGGTACTTAGCTTTTTTTAAACAAATTGGCGTTGAAGTGCTTTGGCAAGTGTGGCTGATAACAGGTAACTTTAAAAATACGTCATGTCACGCTGAAAGCCGAAAGTGTTTGAGGCCGAATTCAAAGTTGTTGCCGAATTGTTGGGTTTAAAAGGATTTGATTGATTGCTGTTTAAAAACAGACGCCGAGATTCCCGGAATAAAAAAATTGGTTTAAAATAAACCTGGGCTAGAAAATATTTTCTGACTTAAAATTTTTAAAAACTTGGGTTGGAACATATTTTTAGAATTTAACAAAAAAAAAAAAAAAAAAAAAAATTTCCATTTTTTTTTCTTTTTTTGGGGGGGGAGGGAGGAAAAATCTGTACAACAAGTTTGTACGGCCGTACACTGCTAAAAGTATCAAAAATACGTACATTGTACGAAAAAATTCGTACAGGTTGACAGGTATGCATATTTCGCTCAGAATTATTTCAAAATACAGTAACTATTTGAAAAATAGCGTAACATATGTCATGCATCTTTTAGCAGTATAAAAAGTAGAATTACTTTGCATTTTATTAATTTCTAATAAGTTATATAGTAAAAATGAAACGGAGCAAATAACGGTTTCCCAAAAATATATTTATTCACAAATATCTTAAGAACCCGATGTTATAGAGATAAACGGATTTCAAATTTGAAATCATCATAAGAAACTGACCTAAGAACACTTATTCTTATATAAGAAAGAAATATGCTGTTTGTCAGTGTTATGGGACAGAGAGGTTGTCTAAAATTTTCATTTTTTGTGGTTTGGTTTTAGGTCCATATCCAAGAAAACTGGTGTTATCTTATGCATGGAATACCCGATTCAAGCCAATGAGCAGTTATAATTTGGGTATACAGTAGATCTATATCATCTAGAAGTTTGGTCAGTTCACTGAATTCCTTTTTGGGTGCATACTATTATACAATAATTTCCTTTTGGTAGTTTTAGTGCTACTAGTCTGGGCCCCCGTTGCTTCCTAGTGCTTTTAACAGTACCGATAGCTGTTGATATTGCGTTTATGGGGTCTGCTCTCATCTTTGTTTTGAATGTCTCTACAAAGTTGCTTCGCCTTAGTCTTCCCCTTCCAAGTCCATTTATTTTTTGGTGCATTGGGTGGTCTTTCAGCCTCCTGAATTTCTCGGCTTGTTGCTGGGCTCTGCTATCAAATAAACATGTATAACTTGATGGACTCTAAAACCCCACGGACTTATCAAATAATTCAAGTTTGAAGTTGGCCCAGAGGTTAGGCCATATATATATATATCATTCAATGATTAGTAATTTATGCATGATCGCTCTTCTCTGATGAAGGACATTAATAAGATCCATACTGAGTTGAAGTTTGCAAGGAACCCAGACGAGGTCATTCTTTATATGAATCAACCTTAGAAGACAACCCAAATTCAGCTGTGACCTTCAATAATGAACCGTCCCAAGAACCCGCCTCAACAAAAACCAAGGAAATAATACATGATAAATGCATTTTTTCTACTTAGTAAGGCATCTGCTGGGTATAAAGTGTATTAATAAAGTTTTATTGCTAATCTTATCTTAGCTTGCCTGCTGGTGTGAGGCATTTATGAGTGTTAACGTGAAGCATTCACGGTAATGGGCTGTTATGATGCAACAACTCCTAGCAAAGAAGTCTACAATCCTTTCTATTATCACGTATAACCTAATTAACATGCAGAGTATGGCAAAATCCCACAAAGGGCTAGAACTTTTAGCCGCGGCTTTGTAGGGAAGTTCAAAGAAAGAAATTAGCATTGAATGACATGAGAACTATTGAACTCTAAAAGAAAGTTGAATGTAAAATTTAAAGTAATTGCCAACACATTTCAAATTGTGAGAAGAACCCTATTCATGATCAGAAGCAACTGAAACTTTCTACATTATGTAGAAATAAACTTACTTTAAAATGAAAGTGGTTAACTCCTTAAACAGTTTTCCATAATGAATTATACAAAATGATAAGTACAACTTGTTTTTTTTAATTTTAAAAATTTTTCTGCACTCAATACTGTATAAATTGAATGCATGTTTAAAAATCACTGACCAATTCAATTAAGTGCATGTCATAGCCCTTTCAGTTCTTCACATTTTCATATATAACACAGTATGTTATCATTTGAAATAAATTATTTAATGTAAAACCAGTAACGGTAGTCATGTCTCAAATTAGCTCGTAAAAATGTGGTTTTTGAACACGAATACAAAGATTTAACTTCAGCTACTCATGACATTTTGTCTCAGTATGATGCCTATTAATAATTAAATGAAGCTTATTTCATGTCTTTTCCTTAAACAGAGGCAGTCTGTTTGTAAACATATTGTGATATAACATCTAAATACTTTTTTCAGTTAAATAAAACGTAAAGTTGAAAGTACATGATGCGACTGCTTCAACTTTTATTTTAATGAACTAGTTACTACATCGAAGAAATAAATAAATAACTTAAAAGAAAAAAAAAACTAATTATGCATTTTGTAAATTACATTTTCAAGTGTAAAGAAAAATAAAACATTTTATCTCTGACATTAAATCATAAATCTGGAATATGCAGATGACATTGCACTACTAGCACATTCACATCAACACATCCAGGAAAAAACGGATAGACTTAATAAGTTTAGCCAGCAGGTGGGCTTGAACATCAATTTAAAGAAGTCAGAGGTCATGACGCTCAATGTGAGCAACCCTGAGCCCATATCAGTAAGGAATCAGCAACTGGTACAGACTCCTTCACATACCTAGGATGCATAGTAACACCAGACGGCGGGGCAGGCAAAGACATCAACATCAGAATGAATAAGGCAAGAACAGCCTTTTTTAGCCTAAACAACATCTGGAAGTCCTCTCAATACAGCACAAGCACAAAATTAAGATTATATCAGAGCTGTGTGCTTTCTGTGCTTCTCTATGGTGCGGAATGCTGGAGAGTTACAGAGAAGGAAATGTCGAAATTGTCCTCTTTTCACACAACATGCCTAAGAAAAATTCACCAAATCTTTTGGCCGAATACCATCACCAACCAAGATCTGCTTACTCGGAGCAAGCAAGAGGACATGCACACCATCATAGCTGGCAGATGCTGGAGCTTGGGTTGGCCATGTCCTCAGAAGAGACCCCGATGCCATCACAAGAACAGCTATGCTTTGGACCCCTGAAGGAAAACGAAAGAGAGGCCGACCAAAAACAACCTAGCGGAGGACTGTGGAGGCTGAGATGCAAAGAATGAACCAGAGTTGGGGGCACTGTACGAAGGATGGCCGCCGACCGAGCAAAGTGGAATCAATTTGTTGTTGCCCTACAAGACGCCACTAGGTGTGATGGCCACTGACTGCGTTGACGGTCGGTGGCTAAGGATCAAAGAAGAAGAAGAAGATTAAATCATAACAATGCACAAATGTAGATTATTCTGGCAAAATCAATAACTTGCAGATTAGTTTTATTGTTGAGAAAACCCTAAAACCATTAATTTAGAGATATTTTTATAACCTCTTATTTTGTATTGGCCAATCAAAAATTAACTTCCCTTAAATACTGATAGTTGAACAGCTCAATGTTTGGTAAGGAGAAAAAATGCAGTCATATTCAGCCAAATCAGAGTTACTCGCCAGTCACAAATCTAAAATCCATGAAAGCCTCTAAAATTCCTAACCAATTATGCTATTTTATTTGGTTTATTTTTTTCCCCCAAGAGTGACTGATTGTTCATATATTACTTCTGTAATTTGTGCACCTTAAACTGTTTCCTTTCTAAAGCTCTAGTTCTGTGATAATAAATCTGGATTTATTTTTCGCAGAATAGTTGTTGCCATTGTAGTGCATCATTCCTTGCTATAACTGTCTACGTTATAAATACTTTTCTTTCTAACCTTGCTTTCACTTCATATCCTTCATGAAAAAATACATAAACAGTCTACAAATGACATATCAATTTCAAATACAAATGTCATCTAAATAAAGGTTACAGAAGCAGAAAATTTGTCAGGTGGCAAAGTCAAAATGTTAGCAAATAATGTCTAAAAATATGATTTGGGAAATTTTGAGCTTAAGGCATTCATTAATCATCTTCAGCCCCTATCATACTGAGGTGCTATGCAGAGGCATAGAAAAAACTCCAACCAAGATGTATCCCCCTTTTGCGTTCTTTAATTTGGGAGTTCTGCTTGAAAGGTTTGTCTCCTATATAGGGAGTACAATCTACTGCTTGTATTGGCTGTTTTCTTTTCATGCAAATGCAGGTACCAGTCCATTTTATCTCAGTCTTGACATTTTTTATTTATTTTTTGTTCTTTTTGTTAAGTGTTTATTGCTTTTTCTAAAACCAGGAATCTTCTGAGGGGTACTTCTTATTTCCTTAACTGTTTGTCTGCTCCATATAGAAAACAGTTCCAATACAGACTTGGTATTGTCAGTTTTGTATTTACAACAGATTTTGAATCTCCATAAATCGCAAAAATGTATTCACTGCCCCACTTTGCTTTCCCAGTTCTCTGCTTGGTTTTTGCTAAAAGTTATCTGACAGTACTTTAAAGTATTTCACCTCTTTAAACTTTCTTGGAAATAAACGTTTAATCGCTAATTTACACAAGGCAGTTCAAGTACTCCCAAGATTTAAATATAATTTAAAACAACTGAGATACCCTCAGAAAATATAGTACAAGTATTTAAGGAGTTATACTTAGAGTCATGACTCCCAAATATCAGCCTCAAACAGGAGGCTTTCCAGTCTGCACTGGGAATTGAACCCACTCCATCTTGGTTGCAGCTTTCAACTTCACTCCTGGCTTTATCCATGCTGCCAGCTGGAGGCAAACTGCAAAAGCAAACCATTATGTTGTATGTTTATATATATTACTGTAGGCCTATTAAACTCCATAGCCCGCTGCGGTTGCTCCACGGCCAACATGTTGCCCTTTTCGCAGTTTCACCAAGCCTTTAAGATCCCTTGTTCTTGACTACCTTTTACACACAATAGTTAGATCATGTACTGAGGCAACCACTGACTTAATTTGCGCCTACCTCCACAGCTATGATTTCTGTTATGAACCTGTCGTGTCCACCACCTGGAAAGCCGTGACTTAAAGAAAAATTGTGAAAAATCAAAATATTGTTCAATTCAGAAAACAGAAGCTTTACATGTACCGGAAATCTTTTTATAACTCAGGTCTCGCTAAATACCGAAATCTCGTTGCTATGTCGCAATGACGGACAACATTGTTTGGCACGTTTTCATGCATTGTGGACAGGATGTTAGGCTTTGTCCATGGTGTTTTTGGGCGAATCAAATCATAAAGGGTTAATAATTAGGCGATGAATATGTACAGACAGCAAACGGCCATAAAAATCTGAAAATGAAAAAAACCTGCATGGGTAACCCATACTACGAGTAACCGGTACTAGGTATCATATTTATAATATATAACTGTAGTGTAACACAATCACCAACTTAAATATTATTTTCATTACATATAATTATTATGCATGTCATTCAGTATCAGAAGCAGCTAGAAGTGGTGGGCACTTATTCCTTCCATCTTTGGCTAATCTTTGTCGCAATAGCCTCACCTCATGCAACAAGTATACTTCTTTATGATCAAAGGCACACCTATTTCGCTCAAATGACACTGAAGGAAATAAGCAAATTAGACAATCATCTTGAAGAAATGCACAAAATTTCATAATGGAAAAAAAAACCAGTATTTTGCTTGAGTTAAGGAAAGTTAAGAATATGCTTTCATGTTGATTAAAAACATATATTTAATTATTCAGAATGGCATTTAGTGCCTTGCTGTGTAATTAATTATTTACAATATAAGGCCATCAAAAGCACAATATATCATTAGGTACAAGTTTAGTCTGCACATTTTACCTGCTTGGCAAGGGTATAGGTTAAACAACTATAGACAGAGCTGTCAAGCAAACATGTACTAGTCATTCTTTTTGCAAACACCAACTGATGTAAGCAGAACAACCAGTCTCAAACTACTCATTAAACATATCCTTATGCTACTGCGCTACTATAATGCTCATGTCTGTTGCAGATATTGCATATCCATTGCTATTTGGAAAGCTTAAATAAATCCAGCAGTATATAGTGTAGCATTTCAGAAACAGAACTGTGGGGTGTTATTCCTCCTTTTTGTGCAAAACAGAGGCTAGATTCCGCCTCCTGTCCCGGTTCATTGGACAAGGGCATAGATCGTCTCCCACAACTTTTGAGTTAGCGGCTGCGGATGGAGATGTGGTGGATACATGGTAGGGATTTGATAAGGCTGGTAAACGAAAATGGCAACGTGTGTGGTTACTGATGCGATGACAGGGAATTTTTTTTCACCGCAAATAGTGAGAAGGAAGCTGATATAATATCATCATCATCATCTCATCTCAACCCATAACCCGTCATGGGTCGTAGGGGTGCCATGGTGGAAGCATCAGCAGACAGGGTTCTCCACTGCTCTCTATTCTCAGCAATGCGTACAAGTGTGGAGAAACCGTGTCCTGCCCATTCTTTGATGTTATCAGCCCAGGATTTTCTTTGCCTTCTCTTCTCCGTTTACCTTCGACTGTTCCCTGGAGGATCGTTTTCGAAAGGGAGTCATGACGAGTTACATGCCCAAACCAGGCAAGCTTTCGACGTTTCACTATTGACAAAAGTGGTTCTTGATGGCCTGCATAGGTGTTTATCTTCTCTCTAACATAGACATTTGTTTTGTGCTCTTTATAGCAAATGCGCAAAATTCTTCTGTAACATTTATGCTCGAAAGCCTGAATCCTTCGCTCCGTATCTGCAGTGAGTGTCCAGCCCTCACACCCATACAAGAGAATAGATAATACAAGTGATTTGTATAATTTGATCTTCACAGGAAAACTGATGTTACTTTTCCAGATCACATTCAACCTTGTCATGGCAGCTGAGGCCATCTCAAGTCTTGTCTTGATTTCTTTATTTGATCTTCCATCACTACATATAGTGGACCCGAGATATTTAAAGGTGTTAACTTCTTCTAACGTTTGCCCATTTAACGTAATGTTGGTCGGAACATGTTTCTTATGGCTATTCACCAATATCTTGCTTTTTTTCTATATTAATTTCCATCCCATATGTTCTTGTTACTTTCTCCAGTCTAGAGAGTGCTTCAATGATATCTATGATGTTGGTATCAAAATTGAATTTTCTCATTATTTGCCATAAACCTTCATGCCAGACTCGATCGAAGGCTTTTGTGAAATCGATGAAGTTATGGTATAAATCATGTTGATGCTGGAGATGTTTTTCGATCAGTAATCTAATACTGAAGATTTGTTCTGAGGTACTTCTTTTTGGTCTAAAGCCAGCCTGTTCCTCTGACAAGATTTCTTCTGATTTCTGTTTTATTCTGTTCAAAAGTATCCTTAACATCACCTTACTTGGATGACTAATAAGGCTAATGGTTCTGTAGTTCTTGCACATTTTTAGATTTCCTTTCTTTGGAAGCGGTATTACTAATGACTGCGTCCATTCTTTTGGCCATTTTTTTGTACTCCATATATGCTGTGTTAAAAAAAACTGCACAATATACACGATGATACTTAATATATGAGTTTGTGATGTCATTATCGTGGAAGATTAGGTGTATAGTTGTATCTTATGAAGTAGGAAAAAATAAGTAATAGCATACGTATTTGATGTGACGCTGCGAAACAGCGTAGCAAGTAAAAGATAGTAAAGGCAAAACACAAAACTATTGTATCAGATTTCTCATACTGTCCATTCATAAGCTTCTAGGCTCATCCCTCACACTATTTGTACAACATTCTAATTACCCTACCCATTCTTTGCTCAACCATTACATTTCCGTGCACTGATACAACAGAGTGTACAGATATAAACATGACATACAGTAGTCTCATCCATCAGACACCCACTTTCTGCAGTAAGCTATATTTTAAAGGTGGAGCTTAAAATCCAGCACTTGTGAAAGCGGGAAGCCAACGAAATGCAAAAATGGTATCCTTTTGATATAAACTTAGTGATATATTAAAACCACACACTTGATACAAGATACAAAAGATATATGGTAAATAATAAGATGTTCATCATGCTTTCGTACTTCCTGTCATGTGACACAGGCATGCACAGCTGTTCAAATCAGTTGTTGTAAATACATCGTTATTTAGTTTTTAAAAAAAATATGTTTGGTCAAGCCACAAAGAGTTTGAAAAGAAAGCGTAATTCTTACAAGGCTGGCTTTAAGCTGAAAGTGATAGAATTTGCAGAAAGCCATGTCAATTCCAATACTTACTTAGTCGTTCCCCTTCTACCATGAGGTGTAGAGGTTTGGAAGAGAGAGCGCCAGACTATCCTATCGGCTGTCTTCCTCCTGGCCTGGTTCCATTCTAGTCCTCGGTCCTTCAAAGATTGTCTAATGTTGTCCTACCAGCGGACTCTGAGTCGTCCTGGGGGTCTGGATCCCCTTGCTCTTTGTTTCCCATGCTTGTCGTGGTAGCCGATCTTCTCCCATCTTAGTTGGGACTGTTCTACTTGGGTCTGCAGGGGGTGGGATTTTAGGCCTTGACGTATCGTCTGGTTGCGAGACCATGTCTCTTCTTGTTACTTCAACCACTTTTCTCAGATACCTCATTTCAGAAATTCTGCTTATCAGAAGTTTGCTCAAAGATGAGCAAGAATACAAAGAAAAGTCTGAAGCAAGGAAAATAAGAAAATAGATAGATAAATAACCATTCAGATACAAGTATTTCAACTTTTAATTTTAATTTCTCTATCTTTTAAAGTTTTCAAAAGCAATTTAACAATGCCTAAGGGAGCCGCGCTGGTGTAATGGCTTCGGCGTTGTACTGGCGACCAGGTGTTCATGGTTCAAACCCGGGCGTCGGCGTTTGAAGAAATGTTTACGGCCGGAAATTTGACTGAATAGCCTGAACGGCTCCTGTGATAAA
This sequence comes from Oreohelix idahoensis, assembly GCA_024509875.1. Taxonomy (NCBI): domain Eukaryota; kingdom Metazoa; phylum Mollusca; class Gastropoda; order Stylommatophora; family Oreohelicidae; genus Oreohelix; species Oreohelix idahoensis. The sequence goes on from JAMPIV010011951.1 coordinate 58,952, forward strand.
CCCTCTGTGGATGGGAAGGAGCGAAGCTCCTGACCGGGTTGGAAGGAAAGTCCTCAGATTCCCCAGCCTCGCAATGACATGTCATTGGGCCGAAGGGCTGAAAGCCTAAGTGCCGCTGGTTAAAAAAAAAAAAAAAAAAAAAAAAAAAAAAAAAAAAAAAATGCCTAAAGAGTAGGGTCAAGTTATATGCTAGCACATAGTTACTAGTGTAAAAACATTCAAATCACGTTTTGGTTTAGTACTTGTGTGCACTCTGTTAGCAATTTCCAATACAACTAGCAATAACCCGTCAACATTGACAGGTTATTAATTATAGTGTGTTGTTTCTATTACATGTATTCGAGACGGTACTATTAATACTGTGGTCATTTCATTGCAGGCGACCGTCATTAGATATTTGTAGTGAAAATTATATGGATGTATTAAATATGTTTAACAATCGTGCTGTTGGCTTCTTTCCATAATCAAAATGTTTATGCACACCTTCATTTGCGCACTTTTTCTATTTTTGGGAGAGTACATATAAGGGGAAACAATACAAATGTCTAACTTTTAACCACAGTTGCACCCCCTTAGCTGTGCTTGAAAGTTAATGCACTCTCTCAAAAATTGAAAAAGTGTGCAAACAACGGTGTGCAAAGTGTGACAGACCGAAGTATTTACGGCGGTAATTATGGTACTGGATGTGGGAATTCGGATTCGACGAAACACTTCTTTGAGACTGGCGTAAAATAAAAATCATCACAAAAAATGTCTAATACGAAAGAAGCAAGCAGAGAGAACACTTCGTCGTTTAATGCTCTTGAAGAAGACATAAAAGAATGGGTTTTAACTCAGCGGCAAAATTGTTGCATCATTATTTGAAGTTGAACTCGATTTCGCCCCCTTCTAATGAAAAGGAGTGGAAAATATCGCAATATGTCATAAATATAGAAATTTCTTGCATCTATTTTTTTAACTTCAACTTATAATTGGGCCATTCATTTTGGATGGATTTTAAGTCCTAAAGTCTAGGGGTCGACATATAGTCGGATCAGCCTATACACGAGTACATATGGTATTAATTTTCATAAACTGAAATTTTTATTATTTTTTTATTATTATGTTATGATTGTAATAAATGAATCATGATTGTTGTAAAATTATAGTAATGTAAGATATCTATAGTTACATGTCTCAGCCGTAAAAGTTAAGGATACAAAGAAATAGGCCAGGAATGTAACATTTTAATACAGAATTTCTTATTTTATAAAGCTAGTTATACACTCTGTTAAAAGGTACCACAAACTGCCCGGCTAATTCACAGAAAAAATATCCTTCGCAGGGCAGAAAGGGGAAACTAGGTCTTCTTTGTTGTTTTGCTGTTTTTGCATCTTTGTATGTATTGTAATAAAATTTACACAAGATAATTCTGTGTTCTTTCTCTCTCAAAATATGTAAACTTGAAAACAGAATGTATTTTTTAAATGATAGAAAAATTGCAATGAAAAACATCAGTATATCTGGGTTTTCGATGCGTCCGCGAGCTCCGGAGTTACCAGCACATCATTCAAACACTCGTTGCTATATCAACAAAGAACTATCCTTTCCAAATTTACGATCAATGGAAAGAAGAGTTATTGAGCCTCAGTTTCTTATAACACAAGCCCCAGAGGATGTCGAAGGAGTTCCACAAATTTCAAGAGCCGGATTCCTGCTTGTGTTACATCCATAGATTCGCCATCTATTTGACTATCAGTGTGCAAATTCTTATCATTTTCTGAGATTTGTTGAAAGAGCAAGCTTTCACGAATGACGATCAATCCAACAAATATTTTGCACTTGTGTCTGGTCATGGAGGCTGTTCCACCCGGGAAAGATCAACCCCCTGAGCGTGATGCAAATGAAAGAAACTATCGGGCTTCTTCTTCTTCTTCTGCGTTCGGTTTGTAGTCATGCTAAATCTGCAGGCCTGTCGCCAGGACGAAGTCCACAGTCTTTTCCAGGTCGGCGCGGCAGCCCCATAGCTTCTGCTGGAGCTCATCACCTTTTGGCTGATTCTACTGAGCACACAAATGAGAGAAACTTACTTACTTACTTAGTCATTCCCCTTCTACCGTAAGGTGTAGAGGTTTGGAAGTGAGAGCGCCAGACTATCGTATCGGCTTACTTCCTCCTGGCCTGGTTTCATTCTAGTCCTCGGTCCTTCAAAGATTGTCTAATGTTGTCCTCCCAGCGGACTCTGGGTCGTCCTGTGGGTCTGGATCCCCTTGCTCTTTGTTTCCAATGCGTGTCGTGGTAGCCGATCTTCTCCCATTCTGCAGACATTGCCAAACCATCTTAGTTGGCACTGTTCTACTTGGGTCTGCAGGGGGTGGGATTTTAGGCCTTGACGTATTGTCTGGTTGCGGACCATGTCTCTTCTTGTTACTTCAACCACCTTCCTCAGATACCTCATTTCTGAGGTTTGGATCTGGCTTTTGCGGGTTGTAGTCACTGCCCATGACTCGCATCCATATGTCAAGACTGGGACATAGGTGGAGCGGTATACAGCCATCTTCGTTTTCTTACCAACCTCTCTCTTGCCGAGGAATCCTCGATTTATGGCCTGAAAAAGTCTCCCAGCTGCTGCTTTTCGAATGGCCAACTCTTCTTTGATGCCTCCCTTTCGGTCTATAATAGCTCAGAGGTATTTAAAGTGGTCGACCTGCTCCAGGACCTGTTCTCCCAGCTTAATCTGATGTCTTCTTTCTTCTTGTGATTTCACCATGGATTTTGTTTTAGAGCTGCTTATGACCATCCCTCTCTTCTCCAGCTCTACCTTCCAGACTTGCAGGTTGGATTGGAGATGTGCCTCTGATTCAGCAATCAGGGCAACATCATCAGCAAATGCCAGCCCTGAAATACAGACCTGTCTCATCTTCCAGTACCCCACTAAATACTTTCTTGTTCTCTCCTTACATGCCTTAATGACATCGTCCATGAGGAGTATGAAAAGATAAGGTGACAGGATATCACCTTGTCTTACACCAGTGGTGGTCCTAAACTCTTCTGACTTATGGTTTGCTGTCCTCACATAATTTCTGCAAGACTTGTAGAAGCTCTGTATAGCATGAATCAGAGGTGCTGGAATGTTCTTCCTTGCCAAACAATCCCAAAGTTTGCTCCAGGGGACCCTGTCAAACGCCTTTTCCAGATCTATGAAACAAAGATGGATCTCACTCTTATACTCAAGGGCCTTTTCATTCAGCTGTCTGAGTGTGAAGATTAGGTCTTGAGTACTTCGGTTTGCTCGGAATCCGCACTGGACCTCATCCAATTGTGGCTCAGCTAGGCGTCGGAGTCTCTGCTCTAGGATTCTAGAGTAAATTTTACCAGGGACACTGAGAAGGGATATGCCTCTAGGTTTCCACATTGTCGATTGTCACCCTTTTTGAAAATTGGTGTTATGATGGCAATTTCCCAATCCTTTGGTATGGTCTTGTTGCACCACGCTGCCTGTAGGACCCTTAAGAGCAATAGGTCGCCTGATGCTCCCATGTACTTAACCATTTCTGGTGTTATACCATCATGCCCTGCTGCTTTGCCCATCTTGATTTTCTCCAGTGCTGCCTTCAGTTCTTCCATCTTTATGTCATCTTCACCATCATCGGTTTTCTCTTCTGTGCTAGTGGTTATCATTTCTGATGCTTCACCATGCTCACCATCCAGGAGTTCTGAGAAATATTCTTTCCATCTTTCCATTACTTCCTTTGGGGCAGTAAGCAATTTGCCTTGCTTGTCCTTTATAAATTTGAGAGGGCATTGTTTTTCCTTCCTCATGTTCTTTATGGTCTTATAGAACAATTTCTGGTTTTCTTGCGCATCTTTTTCTAGCTTTTCTCCAAATTCTTCCCAGGACTTCTGTTTTGCTGCTAGCAACTTGTTCTTTGCTTCTGTTCTGAGTGTCACATATTCTCTATATTTCTCCATTTGTCCTGTTGTGTTTTTAGCTCCTAAGTATTGTTTCCATGCCATTTTCTTATCTCTTATTTTCTCTTTGACTTCCTCTGTCCACCAAGTTGTCCTCTTTCTCTTGTTCCCAAGTCGGACTTCACCATATGCTTCTGCAGCAGCTGTCTTTATGATGTCCTTGAATTTAAGCCAGAGGGTTTCCAAGTCATCAGATTGTTCTTCTGCGTTGTTCACCGCTGCAGCAATAAGCCCCTGATATCTGGTCTTAATTTCTGGCTCTCTCAGCTTGTAGGTCTTAATGCTCATTTCTCCCGATGAGAGAAACTACCTGCGTAAATTAATATATATTTTTGAAAATTGATAACATTTAATTTATACTGAAATAAGTATGACTGTGATAACTAAAATAAAACCAAGGGAATTAGCAAGGGGAGTGCAGGTAGAAGACTCAAGGTTGGAACAGCAAAAATGTCATTCGCTCGATTTAGCGTTTGTTTTGGCAATTTAATTATTTGAGGACGATTTTAATTTCGTTGGCAGCGTTTCAAAAGCATTATGCATATTGAATGTGGTATTTAGATACTTTTTAATCATGATTAATGCCCCAATCGCTCAAAAACTCAATCAGTTTGGTGACCTCATTCAATGTAAACAATCACGGCAGCTGCACATTATTGGTTGTCTGCAAGACCGGACAAAGAGTCGTCATCTCTAACATTATTAAAAAGCCGATAAAGAAAAATATCCGTACCAGCAGTCATGTATACATTTTGCATGCTAATTGATGGAGAAGTTCAATCAGTTCTAGACAAATGTCCACTCACCAACCTGACAGGCGAGAGAATATTTGGTGACTTCGACATGAGCAAACAAAGACATTGCTCAACACACCATCGCAAAACTATTAATATGTGGAAACACAACAGGACATGATTATCAATGGTTCAGCCGAAAGAGCGATGGAAGAAAAAGAAAAGATTATCACTGCATGCATCATAAAGAGGTGTTTGCACAACAAAAGATGAGTGGTACTTAAGACTGGAAAGACAGAATATGAAGATACAGATATACCACATAGCCAGAATGTTCATATAAACATTGGTTTTATATGAATTCCATTGCAAAGAGCTGTAAAAATGCTTTAAAGTGATGTATGATAAAATATACCTTAAATGGTTAATTGTTTTTTCAGTTTTTGTGGGTGACAACAAAATATTAAAATTGTGTGCATTTTCTTCAAACAAAGGCATCCTTGGGCTTTATACTTTTGTTTAACAAGTCAAAGTAAATGTGCTTATTTCTGTACTATTGGAAAGTGCTGAAAAAGCTTTAAAATGATACATGGAATCATTACTGTACCATTATTAGTAAATTTTTTTCTGTTCTTTGTAAACATGTAGAAATCTTGACGAATTGCGGTTTCTGTGGAAATAGTTTTTTTTTTGGCTTTCTTGTCATTTTCAACTCATAATAACCTTGTTCAAAATAATGTGACATGTTTAGAAAAAATTGGGTTTTCTTAGTATGACTATGACATTGGATATCATAGATTTTGAGCATTGACACTTTAAAAATGTGTGTCAAGCTGATTTTGTAACCAAAAACACATGACTAACCTGATTTTCTTTAAATCTGAAAAGAGCATATTGGCCTTTTTTTGTCCTCCATTTCTTAATATTACTAGTGTTTAGTGTTGTTCGTCCATCACAGGTGATGAAGACCACTCTGTTCATCCAATTATTAGGAATATGTTAAGCTAATCTATGGGTACGAAGGTGATTGATGAGCCCGATGCGGGCTTGGAAAGATCTTGGACAGTGTGGGCAGGGAATGTTTGTTTCAGGTGAAGGTTTTATTTCACGGGCTTTTCTAGCTTGTCTCTGCTGTTCCTCTGCAATTTTCTAGATGCCTCGCATGCCGCTGCATCTTTACGAAGAGATGTGCACCAAGCAGTTCGGTCTAGTAGTTTTTAACACAAACATGACCTTATATTTGCCTATACGTTATTCATGATCCTTTAGTGATGTCAAAGATGGCCCATTTTCACTTTCAGACGGAACATTTTTAAGTCGAAAAATAAAATAAAAATTCATAACTATTTTATTTATAAACAGATTTTGATGATGTTTTTTTGGGTTCATTTTTTAATGTTACTTTTTCTAAAAAATCTATTGAATTATCTATTTAACAAATATGAAAAATCAGTTTGTGATATTTACTGTTAATCATTGTAGTGGAGTCACTACTTTTTGCCCTGAAGTTCACACTGAAGGAATATATGCTGTTCTTGCAAGAGAATCTAGAAAGACCCTGAAGTACCTCCACATGGCGCATATAAGGGACCTTCGACTTGCCTGGCCAATGCCCAGGTACTGAGTAGCCATACCAGAGAGGCCCAATATAACAATTATCCCGTGGTGGTACATGCTGAGAAGCCAGCATCACACACTAATCTTGGGTCAATCACTAGAGCCCTAAGTTTAACTCTGGCTTTCACATGACTGGCTGTGTTCATGAAGATCTCACAATGAACAGATGACAAGTGAGGGGAGCTGGAAAGTGACTTTATGCAAGATGTAAATATTCCTTGTGAGAGTCAAGAACCACAGCACCATATGTTAGCCCTGCATACCTGCAGAGTCCCCTTGGATGTTGGGAAATGCACAGTATGCCCTCCTTTCTGCCCTTCTAGTCTGAAACCAGATGTGAAGATGCTTTAAATGCTTGTCAAGCCAAGATAAAATATCTGGGAAAGAAACTGGAGTTCATGGCTCTATCACAGCAAGTTTTAGAATGACTGAATAGCCATAGGAAATGCCTAGATCTATAGTTAGATTCATTACCCTTCAGCTCTCCAAGGAACTTCAACAAATTTGTCAAGCCCTCCTGTCCCATGCCAAAGATTTTCCATGTCTTCCTTATTCTTTTCATTTTTGACTTGAGTTCTCTTCTCCGTGTGTTCTTGGTCTCCTTCTACCTCTCCCACCGAGGGATTCCAGAACAAGCACTGTCTTGTAATGCTCCTAACAGGTTTCCTCATCATGTGTCCTATACACCACCAGTGTCTCATCTCTTGTTCCACTAGCACTTATCTGGTTCTTGTCAACAGTTCCCCATTAGTAATCTATAAAATAGATATATCATTTCAATCCTCCTATTCCATACAAGCACCATTCATAAACATTTGTAGCTTTTTTGTTGTTGTTTTTGTTGTTCATAAGATGTAGAATCATACACATATTGTTGATTGTTACTGTTGATCAAAATCGACATCACAGCACTCTAGGCAAACTCGTAAGTGCTCAGTCTCCCTCAGCAAATGTCAAAGCGTATGATAATAATAATAATAAGGGTATGAATACTACCGTAATTGTTCCTGTTGTGCACTGGCTGAATAAATGCCGGATGTACCCTCTCATACATCCATCCCTGCTGGTCTTACATCTGATGCCGAATTCCAGCAATCTTAGCCTTGTTGATACATTTATTTCACTGCCATTCTCTAATAGGTGATCATTAATTGTCCTTAGTATCTCGCCCTTATCCATATCCAATGTTCTCACTATGGGCGCTCTTGAAGCTAGTCTGTCAGCTCTCTCAAGCCAAGTACTCCTGTGTTTTAGATCTACACCAGTTCCTGAAGATTCGAAGCTTCTATGGATGTTTTCCATTCATGAAGAAGCCATCCATTTTGGATCTCCAAAGCACAGGTTGCTAGTATGACACAACAACTGCTCTGGTTAATGGAGTTTCAGACAGCCACCCAGAGCCTCCATTCGTATGCTGGAGGTTGTTATCATGTAAGCTCCACTCAGTTCACCGACCACCCTGCCTTGTAATCTAGCTGAGAAACCCCATCCTGATTTCTCATCACAGAGTATAGACCCATCATCCCAGTATGATCATTTATCAGCTGATTATTTTCCAGCTTTGCTTTCCCACTGCCCCAAGTTCTGCACGGTCCGCCAAAGCTCACAATTTTTATCCAGTTCTCACCTGACTTACTCCACGTGTCCTTCTTGGATATATTTTCAATTGTGGTCACTTGACAAATCTTTGATTTTGCCTGTATCATACATGACATCCCCATATTTATTACTCTTGATGTCAACTATGTTCCCATGCAGGGAGTATCTTTTGCCAGTGGTTATTTGCATATAGGCTTTTGCGAAATATTGAGTGTTTAGCCAGATTCCTGTAATTTAGCATTCATGTCATTTAACTCTATTCGTTTCTATCCTTATAAAACCCGACAAATTTGGCAGGTAAATTCTGAAGCCGCTGAAAGAACATTTTTAAAAATTAATATCGTTATTTTAATAACCCTTTAATACATGCATACATTTATTTTAAAACGTTTTTTCTCTATCAGGTCGGGATCTCTAGAAATACGCAATTGAAGTTTTTTAACAACGCATACAGTATTACAACATCATTTGTACAAGAAGTATAACAGTTATGTAGGCTTGAATTTCTTTGCAGTCGACTTTCGTCGGTGAATGGCATGTGGTACATCGCGATAAAGCATCCAACAATAATCGGCAAGCATGGTCACACTCCACCGTCCTTGATAACGTGACTCCATTACGGCGATATCTTGATGGAATCGTTCTCCATGTTCATCGCTGACTTCGCCAAGGTTGTCAGGGAAAAAGTCAAGATGCGAATCGAGCAAATGGATTTTGAGGGACATGTTACAGCCCATAATTCTGTATGCATCTTTGCACTGCTTAACAATATGCACATAGTCGACAGATTTGTGATTTCCCAGAAAGTTATCGACGATCGATTTGAATGCCATCCATGCGCGAAGTTCACTACCATGTAACAAGTTCTCGAATTGTTTGTCTGCAATAACTTTCCTAATCTGAGGTCCTACAAAGATACCTTCCTTTATCTTTGCATCGCTAATTTGCGGAAACTTTTCTCGAAGATAAGTGAAAGCTTTGCTCGTTTTATCTAACGCTTTTACGAAATTCTTCATGAGCCCCAACTTTATATGTAACGGTGGTAAAATGATGCTGTCTTTGTTAACTAATGGCTCGTGTATTACATTTTTTATGCCCGAGCTGCATACGATCCCTGATAGGCCACACCTTTCTTGCATAATGTTCCTGTCTGTTGCGGCTGTCCCATTCACATAGGAAGCAACAAAATTTAGTTTACCCAGTCTGCATGCCCGTGAGAATTGCAATGACCTTTAGGTCTCCACAAATCCGCCATTGGTAGTCATTGTACTTTATTTTTGCCAAAAGTATAGCCATATTGTCATAAGTTTCTTTCATATGAACAGAGTGGGCGACTGGAATTGATGAAAATAAATTTCCATTATGCAATAACACGGCTTTTAGACTAGTCTTGGAAGAGTCGATGAAAAGTCGCCATTCGTTGACTATGTGCTCATGACCGAGGTGCACCATTAGACCTTTTACATCTTTGCAATAGCAAATGTCATCATCCATCTCAAAGTATTGAACAAGTTCTCTGTGTCTATGACGAAATTTAGATATCGGAGTATTGGGCGCTAAAAGATTCCATTCTTTGAGTCGCGAACCGAGTAATTCCGCTTGTCCTTTGGTGAGAGCGAGATCACGTATTAGATCTGAAAGTTCTGAATGGTTAATTAAGTGAACACCATCATTCACCGGTATATAATCCGAGTCAGAATTAGTTTCTAAAGCAGGTAAACTATCACTTTCTGATGGTTCATTCACGTCCAACGGATATTGTTCTGGTGGAACTGGGATCGGACACGTGATTGGATCATGAGGCACTGGTTTCGAAACCGATTCAATATTTGGATAAACCACAGACTTTCTAGTTTTAAAGTGAAACCATAGATATTTGTCAAGCAGAAGTAACAATCAGTAGCGTGATTTGTCGGTTCACGCCATATTACTGGCACTCCAAAAGGCATCGACTTATGCTTCGGCGATTTTCGTAACCAACCTGCCAATGTATTTGCACAAGTCGAACAAACTGCATTTGGCTTCCAAGATTTATTTGCATCATCAACTTTCGAATCGAAATAAAGTTCATATGCTTTCTTTAGCAATGGTGTAAAGTTTTTTTTTAAACAAAGAGCCAAGGATCCAGACCTCCAGGACGACCCAGAGTCCGCTGGGAGGACAACATTAGACAATCTTTGAAGGACCGAGGACTAGAATGGAACCAGGCCAGGAAGAAGACAGCTGATAGAATAGTCTGGCGCTCTCTCTTCCAAACCTCTACACCTCACGGTAGAAGGGGAACGACTAAGTAAGTAAGTAAAGTTTTTCTGGTGAACACGATCGGTAAAATATCCGCACACGTAACAGAACAGATCAGCCGAATTTCTACAACTTCTAGAAGCCATATTTCGCTCAGAATTATTTCAAAATACAGTAACTATTTGAAATATAACGTAACATGTCATGCATCTTTTAGCAGTATAAAAAGTAGAATTATTTTGCATTTTATTAATTTTTAAAAAGTTATATAGTAAAAATGAAGCGGAGCAAATAACGGTTTCCCAAAAATATATTTATTCACAAATATCTTAAGAACCCGACGTGATAGAGATAAACGGATTTCAAATTTGAAATCAGCACAAGAAACTGACCTAAGAACACTTATTCTTATATAAGAAAGAAAAATGTTGTTTGTCAGTGTAATCAACGTTGAAAACGAGAGTGAAGAGCCTGAAACATCGGATTCAGACACGGCTGTTGAAAATAGTGTCCCCGATGACTCAATTTGTGAAGCCGGCATGGCAAGGTAAGTTGCGAGAACCAGTGACGAAGCGATTGCGTCAAGAATTGTTATGGAACGTGGTAGAGTAGTGACCTAGATTTTTAAAAATTACCACTTAAATAGTAACTGTGACATTGCACTGGGTCAGAGAGAGTGAGATTTTAACAATGCAACGGAGGGATAATAAAACAGTTTCTATCATGTCTAATTTTTTGACAGCTAATGGTTATTCAGAAGCCACTAGAAGAACAAAAGTCAATGGGGAATTTAGAGAGTTAAAAGTTAAGCAGCCTAATGTAGTGAAACAATATAATACTTATATGGGTGGGGTAGAAAAAAGTGACCAATTAATTCATAAATATAATGTTCTTAGGAAAACAAACAAATATTGGAAAACCTTGTTCTACCATTTTCTTGACGTTGCTAGGGTTAACAGCTATATAATTTTTCAAGAGTGGAGAAAGTATCATCCTGATGTTGAAGAACTAGATAGACCGAATCGTTACCTTCAAATAGATTTTACGAAGGAACTTATTAGGGAGCTGAGTAGACTAAAAAAACATCAGAATATTCCTTCTGCAAATAATGCCATAAAAACTAAAATCAGCACCACACACTCAATAATACCAGAACATACTGCTACAAGGAAAAATTGTAAACATTGTTGGGCAACTCAAGGTATTGAAAGAAGAACACAAACAAAATGTAGAGCATGCAACACCTTTCTTTGTTTCATGAAAAACAGAAACTGCCTATTTGAATACCATAAGTCCTAAAACAAATCTTTGTTTCCTTGGTTTTTTTGATTCAGCCTAATTATGATTTTGCTTGTTGATGTCACTTTTTTTCCCACAAATCTCAGTTTACTTTTTAAAATTATACATTTCCACCTATTGCCTCATTCTGTGTGCCAATTTTAATTTTAATTAGCTTTTAATTTTTTTTATTTACTGTCAGAATCTCTAAGTTTTGTTTTAAATTTTTACATACTTGGATAATCTTTTAAATAAATGTCAATTTGTTTTATTATTTTAATTACATAGGTTTTTTCATTCTTTAATATCTGAGTTTTATGTACATTTTTTGTGTCAGATTATGCATATCATTTCGACCTTGGACATTGTAAAAAATTATTGCTATAAATGCCACAGATACAAAGTTTATTTAAACTTTCAAACATATCTATGTATATTGTATATTAGTTTCATACATTTTTCAAGATTTTAAGTGTTATTTTTGTGAAATTATCATAATAGTGTTCAAATGCTCAGTTGTTTCCCCTTTTCTACCTAACAACATTAAATAATTAATTTTTGTTATTAATGGAATTTATAATATTTTGTCTGATTTTCACAAATTAATATACAAAACTGAAAGTACTTTTAAATAAAAGGTCACTGTTTGTACTTCTTGCATTTGCGTATTTTTTTTTTTTCCTTTTTTGAATATTTCAGGGTATGTAAATATTTTGTTATTTTTCATGCATCAAAATGCGGTATTTAACTTGTTGCTACTCAACAAAGTTTAACAAAATCCACTAAATTACGACTACTGTACTAAAGGCCATTTCATTTCCAAACACACTGATATATAATGTGTATAGGTTTAACATATTTAACAATATTCTACATGTTTTTTACAAAATGTCACCTGAAACCTACTCAAAAGACCTTCAAAATTCAAGAATTGAATAGAGTTAAATGTGAGGAGAAATCTGTAAAAGAATCTTGGAGCGGCACTACATGCTGCATGTCAAAATAAAATATATACCTGTCACCTTGGGCACGCATGGATTATTTCGCCACCCCTAGCCAGAGCCACTGCATATATGGATCTAATCAACAGCAATCTATGCAAGTATCACACCATCACTATAGAGTATCTTGTGTATAGCCCAAAACTATATGGAGCTCTTCATTTTAAACGCGTTCAAGTAATTCACACCGTGATACTGACAGAGTGTGTATTTCCAGCCAGTACTCGATATAACTGACTTGACTAGCTGCATGATATATGAGAAATAGTAGTCTTCTGCTCTAGAGCACAGCAGCTAGTGTTTTTTAGAGCTGCCAGAGCTCCTCCTTGCAGTTCTGTATGATCTGCTCAACATGGTACTTTGTACGATAGCCTCCAATTGAATGTTGACGATATTTCATCTTGTCTTTGCCGTTCAAGTTTTCTGCACCATTAACAGTAACGTCTACTTTCACTATAAGAGTTGCTCAAGGAGCACAACAAATGACACAGGCCTTGTTGGGACTGACCTCGGAGTGGTTTCCCTCACACCATTTAGAAACCCACTTATAGTGTCTCATGTATGCTTTTGACCATCTTCTTGTCTTTCTCAGCCAATCCTGTTAAATGACGACAAGTGAGTTTTCCCTGATTTGATGGATGATTAACGGGACTTTAGCTTTTCATAACATTAGAACCCCTGAACATTTGTTGTAACTTTTTGGTTTCGACCGATTCCACCGGGACTCATTTAGTATGCGGCATGAGATCTAAAGACACTGAGACGATCCCCGAGCAGAGAAGCTAGTTTCTCGCAGGTATTTATCATCTCCGCGCGAACACTAAACCGCTCGCAAGATGGACCAGAGCGGTCAGAACAAAGACACTGGGGAGATCTCAGGAAGGACGGGCGGCATGCTATCAAAGACAGTAGTGGTCCCTGAAACGATTTCGCATCTCGGTGTTAAACACGGAACCGATCGCAGTGGGAGCGAACGGGGAAAGCCGACGCAAGCAGCGAGCGAAGATACGAGAGGCCAGGGGCGGCTTCTCTCTTTGGTCTGGCGGTCAGATCCCCAAAAGTCTTCTGAGATCAAAAAAGCTGTCAATTTTCTCATGTCCCACTCATCTTTCATTTCATTCTAGATATATACAGACCTCGTAGAAATACACTTTATCACTCGCTGGCCAGAACTTAACAGAAGCACTAGCTATATTTGAAATCTTGCTAGATTATCCCATGGATTTTTTGCAGTGAATTCTATTCTGTGCAAAGCGGTAATATATATATTGTGTAAAGTGATCAGTGGTCTAGTTCATTCATTCTATTTCACTGGATTTTGTGTTAATTTAAATCTACTAAATTAAACCGTCTCAATAGTTCCAGTTGTAAATGTAATGATATACCTGCTATATTATTTCCAAAAGATAATAGATGTTAAATGCTTAAATTAACTTTTAAAGTCGCGAAGGAATTTATAATTAATAAATTTAGTTAAGTCATATATTTATAAGAGTGTGTTTTAACCACTAAAACTCGCGCAGTGTTTTATTAAATACATAATTAAATACGCGAGCGTATATAAAATAGTCTTAACGGGAAATTCATCGCGCTTTAGAAGGTTATTTGTTTTTCGGTATATTACATGTCTTTTTTTTCTTTCATACAGAGTGATCGTAACCTGTGCGATCCCAGCATTAAGAAAGCAATAAAGCAAATCAATCTAAGCAAAGCAAAGCATAAACAGTGTGTAGAGTTCCCCTGACGCAGAACTTGTTGAGACTGTGTAAATTTTTAATCTTTGAGGCGATTCTATGTTTGGAATTCCGCTATCTAACTTATAGCAAAGAAAGCACACCCAAAGACAAATTTAACCCACCATCAAGCCAATTAAGTCGTAACGGGAAGAAGAACACTGGCCCGAGCTTTTGTTAGTTTACTGACACAGAGAGAGAATTCATATTTTCCTGAACAGTGATGTGACTAGTTTTCTCACTGGACTTAAGCCATACCTCACGGATAAAGTGTACCAGCACGCGTAAGAATTTTATTATCAGCGGCAAAGTCAAATAGACCACACCATCCTCACCCCGGTATCAGAGACCGTGCCCTCCCATAGAAACTGTTATTAAGAAAAGAGACACAATTACAGATTCATTTTCCAGCGATTACGGGATCCTTTTTATGTGCTGACCGCCTACCCGCTAATCTGGGGCTAGAACTTGAACAAACACTCATACATTTAGTTTGAGGTGTAACTGCTGTTGTGTTATTCTATGGAGTGCCAGATTTTTTCACAATCGGTAAGTGAGAGCAAGATGAGTGAAGGCCTTTACTAGCGCGTGTATGAATGACAGGAAATTTAATCTTTTTTTGTAACCATTTTGTTAACTTGCTTACCTGGTAATATATATCTTTTCTGTATACCCTACATTGTTCCTTTAAGTGGGATAGTTGATAATTTGTTAACTCTGTTTAAAACCCCCTCCTTTTCATTTGCTTAGTAAAGGGAAGAACAATTGGGAAGAACAGGATTCTTTCTACCACCTATACCTAATTTTGAAACACCTCTTTCAGAGTAATTAACTTCACTGTTAGGTTAACTTACCTACGTTCCTGATAACTATTTATCTTTGGACTGGGTTTATCTTTGTCTAATAAGCGGGACGGGCTTAGTCGATACCAATCTTCTTCACCCCCTCCCTACCTTGTTATTTGCATTTTTCTGTAATTTTGATAATTCTTGTTGTAAACAAATGATTATTGTAGTGATTGTCTTTTTTAACTTTAATAAACAACATAAACTTAATCTTTACGGTGTTGGACTACCCAAAGGCCATAAAATTTCCCCTATTTGTTTAAGATAGTTGTATCCACGTCGTCTGTGTGTTTGAAGCACCAAATCGGTGTGAGAGCAGGTGTGTGTCTGGAAAACTGGCAAATAATTGTTTGACCAGGAGAGTGGAAGAGAAGATTGAGAGAAACGATTTGTCGTAAATAAGTCTGTCTTTACTCTCCTCCAGCACTCTGTGGAGCATCATATTTAATCTCTACATTTCTATCACTGAGTTTTTTCACCATCATTCTACACTCTAAACCGGACTACTATTTCTAAGACTCTTTCTCTTCTAAGTCGGGGTCTAACTAGATAGGGTGTGAGTGATCTGTCTTTGTGATTTAGGGAAAATAAATAAATAATTAATTACACCCCTAGACAACGCCTTTTAGTATTTGCTTCATCCCACACAGCATATTTACAGGTTTGTTTTCCTTTCCACAGCAGTATAATAGGTACAGATAATCATAAATTTTTGGTTAAGCTAAATTATTCCTCTGGCGGAGTAAATTAATTTTTTTTTTCTTTATAAGATTTGCTGGGATGGCGTGATTGGTTTTACAGTCATAAACTAAAGGTTTTTTGAAGTTAAAAAGAGTTGAGCTTAGCTTAAAGACGGATTGTTCTGAGTTTTTAAATTAAGTTAACAATCGTCTCATCTCAATAATTGACTTATTCAGGGGGCGAGTTTCTTGTGACGGTGAATTTAAAATTTTAGGGGAAAATTTTTTTTCCTTTTAAATTGGTGTTTTAATATAAATTTTTTTCTCTACTGTTAGAAAGAGTAGTATTCTTTTCTAGTGTAACTTACCATTTTAGTGGCATAGTCGCTTGCGTTAAGAGTCTTAAGTGACAATAATAGCAGCGATAAGTTTGCACATTTCAAATAGGAGGTAACACAAGTAAATTTAGACTTTGTGTTTTTTTTTTCTCGTAGCGTGTTTGAGTTTTTTTTCCTCCTTCTTGTTCCATCTTACTATTACTCTAGTCTTAGAAGCATCCAGTTCTTTGGTAATGGCAGAGAGAATTAGGAATATGATCCATTTTGAGACAGTGAGGCGAAGGACTCGGGGTTAGAAGGAGAAGCCGCGAACCTATTTGTGTCAACAAAGACACTTGAAAGATATATGACGCAGAGCAAGAGTAGGGCCAGAGAGGAAGGAAGCAACAGATAGAGCAGAGAGAAGAAGGAAGCAGAAGAGGAGGGCAGAAGCTAGGAAGAAAGAAGCGGACGATCGTAAATTGGAGCAGAAGAAAATTGAGCAGAGATGGAAGCTCGCATGGGAGAGACTTGAGGACATACTCAATAAGGCAGAACGCTATACCAATGCAATGGCCAAACTTCCCAGCACTAAACGTAAACCCACAGATGAGCCATCTCGTAAACAAAATCTAGAGCAGTCATCCTATTCCTCTAATTCCTCTCAGAATTATAACCAACGAGAAAATAATACCCAGAGACCTCCCCAGGAAAAATCTAAATTCTACAAAACCCGATTACCCCCCCACAACAACAATTCTGATCAACCCACCAAGCCTATGTGGCAGCGCGGCCACCAAGGTCAAGGAAAAGGGAAGACCCCTACACCAGGAACGTCTGATCAGGGCAAACAAACCGGTCCAAACCGAGTCGGATGTTTGCATACAGCCTCGAAAGGTAGAGTCAATGGCAGTGATTCTCAACCTGAGGGGGACCGACCCTCAACTCGAGGAACTGTAATTTTGAATGGTACCTCAACTACTTGTCTCTTTGACACTGGACTAAGCTTTAGTTGTATTGTCGCTAGACACCTAGTCAAACCCGGTCAGGAGACAGAGGAAACCGTCAAACTTAGTGGAGTTTTCAGGAGTGATGCACCCAGGACGCTTCCTATCGCACTGGTAGAAATACACTCTGACTTTGTCAGAGGGGTTATTAAAGCGGCCATTATGGATGATCCTATCTACCCAGTTATCCTGGGATGTAGATATGTGTTTATTGGGAGACCAAAGGAGCCGATTGTGGCAGCGGTAACCACAAGAGGGCAAGCCAAGAAGGAGAGGGAGCCTGCGCCAAATTTGTTGCCGAATGAACTGAAGGAGGCGCAACAAAAGGACCCTACTCTGGAGCCCTGCTTTAGAAAACTGCCCATGGCTAAGGACCCCAGACACAACGGAGACATCTTTTCTAAGGACGGCGTATTGTATCGTAGAACGGGCAACCCGGACACGGGGAATAACCAGCTCCTAGTACCGACGCAGTACCAAAGCCAGATCTTAGAAATGGGGCACTCTCTTCCCTTTAGCGGACATATGGGACAAAATGCCACTATTCAGCGAATAAAAAACCACTATTGGTGGCCAGGAATGAACTCTGACATTACCAGGTATGTGAAATCCTGCGCCCAGTGCCAACGGGTAGCACCAAAGCACTTGACACCCCCAGTACCTATGGGGCAAATGCCAATAGTGGGTACTCCATTTGAACGGGTTGCTGTCGACATCATTGGACCCCTGGAAAGGACCAAAAGAAGGAACAGGTTCATCCTGACATTAGTCGACACTTGCACAATGTGGGCCGAAGCTGTACCGCTACCATGCATAAATTCCAAGCATGTCGCAGAAGCCCTCGTGCAAATCTTTACATGGTTGGGATTCCCTCAACAAGTTTTGACGGACAATGGATCCTAATTCCGTAGCCTGTTAATGGAGGAGATCTTTAAGATCTTGAGGGCCAAACATATCCACACAAGTCCCTACCATCCGGCCAGAAATGGGCTCGTGGAACGTTTTAACGGCACCCTCACCACCATGTTACGTAAGCTGGGTCAGGAGAAACCGGAAGACTGGGACCTATATATATCGGCTGCCTTATTCGCCTACCGAGAGGTTCCTCAAGCGTCTACGGGACTCGCGCCAGCTACACTTTTATTTGGCAGACCTATTAAGGGGCCACTAGAAGCCTTACTTCGGTCCCTGACAGACCAAAAGGCTGACGAGACAGTCGTCTCTGCAAGCAAGTATGTATCTGAGCTCAAGGAAAGGCTAAAGCTAGGATGGGATCTAGCTACTACCAACCTTAAGAAAGCCCACGCTAAACATGCTAAAAGATACAACAAAGCTGCAAAAGAGAGAGAACTACAACCAGGGGAGAAAGTTCTGTTGCTACTTCCAACCGGAAGCAACAAACTTCGCATCGGATGGCAAGGGCCATTTACCGTCCTTAAAAAGATCTCACGTACCAATTACAAGATCTCCATCAAAGGAAAGGAGAAGGTCTTCCACATATATCTGCTTAAGAAATATTTGGAAAAACCGGTGCCATCCTCCGAGCATCTCCTGGCTGTCGCCATAGCAACGGAAGACAAGGAAGATGATGATGGTTGCATGGAGTACCCACTGCAACCCACAGAATCCTTTAAAGATGTCAAGTTCGGCGACAATCTCTCACCAGAACAACAAACAGAAACCAGGGCGCTACTAAAACAGTACAGTGCAGTCTTAACGGATGTACCTGGTCGAACAAATCTCATCGAATTTGATAAGAAATTAACAAACGAGACCCCTGTTCGAACCAGAGTTTACCCCATACCGTACGCTAAAGCTGATGCACTTCGCGGAGAAATAGACAAGCTGCATCAGGCAGGAATTATCAGTGAGTCTACATCTCCTTACAGTTCAAGCGTAGTGCTGTTGCAGAAGCCCAATAAGGAAGTTCGGCTGTGTATAGATTACCGGCTGCTAAACGCTGTTACGGAATTCCAGCCCGAACCTCTCCAAACTGTTTCTGAGTTGTTCACCAAGCTTAGCAAGGCAAAGATTTTCTCCAAGATTGACCTCAGTAAAGGTTACTATCAAATACCAGTCAAGGAGGAAATTAAACCCTTGTTAGCTTTCAGCACTAGTGAAGGACATTACACATTTAATGTGATGCCATTCGGTTTGCATAACGCACCAGGAGTGTTCACCAGGATGATGAGGAAGCTTCTAGAACCTTTGCAAAGTCCCCATAACCATAATTTCATGGATGACATATTAAATGCATCGGAAACCTACGAAGAACATATTGCTATGGTTGCTATGCTCCTCAGGAGACTACAGGAAACTGGTCTCACAGCCAGACCTAGCAAATGTCTCATCGGGTTTGAACAGTTAGACTTCCTGGGGCATACTATTTCTCACGGATGCAGTTGGCCTATTAAGAAGAACGTGGAGAAAATAGTGGCAGCAAAAAGACCCCAAACGAAGAAAGACGTACGTTCCTTCATATCACTATGTGCATATTATCAGAAATATATCCACAACTTCAACGGACTGACAGCACCTCTGACTGACCTCACTAAGAAAGGGCGTTCGGATAAGGTCATGTGGGATCAAAAGTGCGAACACGCATACAGCACTTTGAAAGGACAGTTGTCTGCATACCCCATTTTGAGGTTGCCTGACCTCAAGAAACCTTTTGTATTACGGGTCGATGTTGAGGATTGCTTCATGTCTGCAGCATGGCGCATTCCTCAAATGATTATATCTCCGCGACTGATGTCGATGATTGTTTCATGCTTACAGGCATTTGGATTTGTGCTCGATCCGAATGGCTGTATCATGGAACACCTCAAACGAATAGAGATATATCTCATCGACCGATGTCGATGATTGTTGCATGTGTGCAGGCATTTGAGTTTGGCCGACTCGAATTGCTGCACCATGGAACATCGCAATTGAATATAGTAACGACAAGTATGCATATCACTATGCATGACGCGTATGTCTTTATAACGTCATTCGACGTGTGGGCTTCGGCCCTAACGGCAGTGTTTGAAATGTGTGGCATCGCCACTATGGATTGTGTGGCATAGCCACTATATATTCGACTTGTGGGTTTTGACCCGAACGGCAGTGTGTTTCAGAAGTGTGGCCATTGCCACTTATATTGTGTGGTATATCCACTTTTTAATTGTGTGGCTGGGAAGCCAATTGAGCAGTTTATTTCTTGAATGAATAACGCAGTTTGCATAATTATGGCAGATTAGCCTGGCGTGGTATGCCAAAGGAACATTTGTTACTAGCAATAGTGTAAGACTAGTATAGATGGATATTGTACAGCTAGCGGCAAGCGTAAGCCTAGTGTAACGGATATTAAACGACTAGCAGTAGACGTAAGCCTAGCATAATAAGTGTATTGCTGACTAGCAGGATAGTTAAGTCTAGTTAGCCTCTGAATTTAATGCCAAAGGACATTGGCCGTTAAAAAGGAACTGACCTCTAACCAGGACTCTAGATAGAGATTGTGAACATGTGCTTATGAAATAATGAGAACTCTTACAGATCGTACATGAATGTGATGTGACTTTTGTTCCCATGTAGTTGGTGTCTGCTCATGGTATGAAATAACTAATTAAATATTTTGAGTCGTCAAAATCACAGTGTTATCAACTATCGTATTCGGAGTTGAGTTAAATGCTATTCATCCTCAACTGATCATGACCAGTGATGATTAATGTCTTAACACGCTGCATCTCACACTGCCAATATAATTAATAAGACAAGAGACTAATACAGGTCAGTCAAGGGTCGAATTTAATATGAAACACATTCAGCACATAATGAATCACAAGGGTTAAGCAGACATTATCGATACCAACGAACAGTATTACGGAATCCTACAAAAGTGATAAGAACCCGAGGGACTTTGACTCTATAAACTGAATACGAATATAATAACTTGGTCATTCTCAAATACTAGAAGTCATCGAAGCACCCAGCACATACTGGGATCCCGAGAAGTCCGTAACATTCTGGTGTCAGAAGGTGTCTGGATTTCGTGAATACTGGATTCCCCCCTTCAAGTATCGAATAAAGTCAAACTGATGATGAACGTTATGAAGGCAAAATCATTCTTTCAAGCCTAACTGGCAACTGAAATGCGCAGGACAGAAAGTGACGTTACTACATCGATGCCGTCAACTCTAGCAGACAACATTGCTTGAGAATCTGAAATTTTTCTTCCATCAAAGAGACTGATTCACGCAGATAGAACGGTAATCTTCCACTCAAGAACCTGAACCAGTGGAGAATGTATCTCTTCATCAAAGTCATCTGAAGCTGCGACGCAGATCGTTTGAAGAAACTACGTTTTAAGACCGAAGCAAGACTTTCAAACGGTTCCCTACTGCGAAGGTCAAGGTCTACCATCAATGGACCTCAGCTGTTGAAGACAAGTTGCGGAACTAGGATTAGAATTACATGCATTCATGTATTTCTTAGAGGGACAACTAAACAGATGAGTTCTTGATTTTACTAGAGCGCTTGAACATTATCATATTGTCCTTGTATTATCTTTGGTCTACAGTTCATCATCACTTGACTTACTTTTTTTACTATCATCTGTGTTTCCCCATTCATGTTTTTCGTATATTCGTATATTCGTATTGTTTAATATTGACTGGAATTTTCCCAGGAAAGCTTCAGTGAATGTTAACTTCTATTAGATTTACATGCTTATTTTACTAACTGAGGATCTGACTGATTATATTTTTTCTTTTGAGTCAGGGAATAAATGTTTCTTCAGTTAGTATTATAACCATATTTTGTGTGATTAGCAGTTTCGTCAAGTGAATTACGTCCTCTTTATTTACATAACCTACTTTCAGTACTGTTGACAATTGTTGTCGGGTGTGATCTAAAACTTCTTTGTCTACACGTTTGTCTAAGACGACTTGTCTTGTTATATTTTTGTAATGTAAATTCTTTTCTTTCTTTTACTCATTACTGTTTATAAGTCTCCTTTATTTACTTTATAAGTGTAAAGTGTTGTTGTATAACTGAAAAATCATTTCATTGTCACTCATTTGATTGTTTTCACTGTCTTTGTCACATGTTCTTGTAACTTGTTTGTTATTGATTAATATTCATGTACATATTATAGTGAGTTCTATAATCCTGGTGTATATTATAGACTATTGAAGGTAGTCAGAAACCTATTATCATGTCTACACTACAGGAATTCATTGATATTGGGAAAAGTTATGGAAAATCAGGGGCGGAACTACAAAGTTTTGCAGATACAAAATATGATGAATATTTATCGCGTCTGGAAAGAAGGGAACAGCGCGAAATGACTAAACGAGCTGATGAGCTTAGGAGATTTGAATTAACCCAAGAGAGGGAATTGAAGGAAAAAGAAATATCCATGAAATTGGAATTAGAACGATTGACTATAGCTCAACAAGAAAAAGAGATGGCTCAGAAGGAAAAAGAAATATCCATGAAATTGGAATTAGAACGACTGACTTTAGCTCAACAAGAAAAAGACAGAGAGCAGAAAGATAAGGAAATAGCTCAACGTGATAAAGAATTAGCTCAACAAGAAAAAGACAGAGAATTTGAAAAGGAAAGAATGGCACAACGAGATAAAGAAATGGAATTAAGGAGAATGGAACTTATGCAACTGGATCAAGCACATAAAAATGCCATGGAAATAGAAACATTAAAACTTCATGCAGAAAAAGAAAAAGCTTTAGAATTAGCTAAAGTGCAGTCTGAACAGACTAAGACTGCGGCTGCTACAAATATTTTTTATCCTAAGTTAAAAATGCCACATTTTGACCAGACTCGCGATTGTGTTGACTCTTTCCTATCTAGATTCACCATCAAGGTCACAGCTCTGAACATACCCAAGGAAAGATGGAGCAGTCTTTTACTTGATTTTTTGACTGGTGACTCACTTAAATGTTTCATGAGTCTTGATGAGAAGAGCAGAAGCGATTTCGATGTCGTAAAAGAGGTATTACTAAGACGTTTCCAGTTAACTGAGTCTGGATTCAGAGATCGCTTTCATGCTGCTAAACCAAGCAAGGATGCAGATTTTGGTGAATTCATTGCATCTATTAAACATTTCCTTAGCAGATGGATTGATTTATCAGGTATAAATAAAACATATGAAGGTGTTATAGATCTCATGCTGCGAGATAAAGTTTATCCGCATGCAGCACTGAATTAGAAGCATTTTTACAGGAAAGACATCCTAATTCTATTGATGAGTATGAAAAACTCGGAAGACAGTATCAAACCGCACATCAGAATAAAGATCTTCATAGATCGACTATTCGAGATCCTATGCCTGTATGCGCGGTACAACATGATCACAGACCTCGATCGAAGAGCTTTGATGGACGTTGTCGTTCAGATTATTATCAATCCGACAGAGGTTTTTATAACTTCCGTCGTCATCGCTCTCCTTCGAATTCATATCTACGAGGTTATAGAGGATATTCACCTCATGATCGTGGGTATCACAGAGGCAGGGATTATGATGGTTCACATCAAAAAGGATACTATAAGCAGAGATCATCTTATGGTAGAGATGCCAGGAAGGATGACTCTACTGATTTTTATTATAGCAATAAAAAGTCAGTCAATAATAACAAAGGTAATGCCAGATCTCCGTCTAGAGACAAAAATAAACACAGACATGCAAATAGTTGCAGTGTTAAAAAAGGAAAAAGGTAATGATGATAATGATCATGCGAACGCATGTATGGTAATGAATGATACATGTTATGAGTGTCAGTCGAAAAACAGATTAAAATCTACAATTACACTTGATTGTGGTCATTGTATGCCAACAATGTCGGCATGTGTAAATGTCGGTTATCTTACATTTCATCCCGGAATATTGGAGGGTGATAAAGTTGATAATGTTGGATTTTTATTCCCGTTAATGATATCCACCAAAAGATAGATATAAGTGGATGGAAGCAGACATCATCATCATCATCATCAGTTGATAAGATCTCTATGGTGTTGTTTGCTCCACTGTAGTGTATGGAATGTCAACTTGACCTACGCAGTGGTGTGTAGACATGGATTGAGTGTACAATGTGCGAATGATGATAAGGGTTCGTGTTGTTGACAAATGTTCTTTTCTCACACTCATGTATGACTGGAAGTCATCGACACCAACGACTGTGTACCTTTTCTAAAGTTTAATTGGACGTACACACTCGACAGCACAGATAGTGACAAATCACAGGTTGGCATAATACATCATAGTACAGTGGATAAATGGTCTTGCAATGTTATGTTACATGGGCACTCATGTAGATTAATATTATAATGGACTGTCAGTAGCCAAGCCCTCAGCATCGCCCATACATATAAATCATCTGACTTCACTGACTGAGCACGTCAGCTTATAAACAATATTTCAGATGGCTTCTAAACCTAATCTCGTTTAGCGACGATTCTCCCACATAATGTTCAGCACATATTTTTTTCATATAATAATATTGAACCGCTAATAACGGGTTCTCATGTGTAGCAGTGATCTCTGGACTAAACAAGCGATAATACGGGCATCCCCTTTCTCTTCTTGAAAGTCGCTACATGTTTTGGTTCCAAGATGGCTTCACTCGTGAACTGTCACTCACGTTTGGATGCAGATAATGAATCTGTCCTAAAGTTAGTCATTCATAAAACATTGCATTGCTCTGTAGATTTGATCATGAACAATTGACTGCATTCTACAGAATATAGTGCTGCTAGGAATCGAAGTCGTTTTCATCGAGTCAAATATATTCTCTTAGACATTCAAATCGTAACTATCGAAAATGGTGGCTTCGATCGAGAGTTCATAAGAGTGTCTTTGATTACCTTGGTAGAGGAAAAATAAGACTGCCATTCCTTGGCAATATGAATAAACACTGGGGTAAAGCATACACGATAGGTCTAGACGACTATCACTTTCCCCACAAATACTGAGATCACTTTTTCCCGGCGACAGGCCGACATAGGAAAACACACAGTCCCTATCAGGACGAAGCCAAATCACACCACACTCTAGCGACACATCCGCCGAATAGCCTTTGACCTCTCTAGAGACAACAGAACATATAGTTCGACTTAGATATGTAAAGATATACAGATATAAGACAGACTCGTCCTACTCAGACAAACAATACACATAAATTCAGGCCATAGATATTCTGAAGCAAGAACAATCTATTATTACCCAAACAACGAATAAATCGCAGTAAAATGGATTTATCCGCGGAGTTTGATCGAAGAGATGGCACATTTTTCAAGGGAAGTAACTCAATAATGACTTTCCCTTAAGCACAAAAAATTACCTATGTATAATATTGTAAGATATCAAAGACTGCACGTAACAGTCTTACCACACCTCCCGGGAAAAAAAAAATGGAACATTTTTTTTTTTTTTTTGAAATACATCTAGGAGCAACGTACAATAGGCTCACAACGCATGAATAATGCGCAGATGAAAATATCAGGAATACCTATAACGCCTAATATGAGGCTAAGTCGACTTATGGAGCGACTGGTGAGAATGTGTCTCATAAACTGAGAGAAATTATTTCTCTACAAGTATATTTTTCCAGGAAGGTGTCATCAAAGTATAATACAATTCTGGCAATTACACAATGCCTAAAAAAATTCATATCATCATTTTTATGATTTATGAAGAAAAAATCATCAAAGCACAGCGGTGAATACACATCACTGAACCGCTATGTAGCGATACAATCATTATATTATTAAATTACAAATGTGTATCTATCATGATATAGAAAAGGAACTACTATAGAACTAGACATATCAAGAAGTCTAAGCACTAATAGTTATGTGGAATCATGTGGGCATCTTGACAGAATGTCTGCCATCACATTATCTGATCCACGAATAGCTCGCACAGAGAAATGAAAAGGTTGAAGAGCAATTGCATATCGAGTAGACCTCGAGCTCTTCAAATTCTTACTCTGTATAGCAGTAAGAGCTTTTTGGTCGGTTTCTACTATGAAATGTGCGCCTAGAAGGAATCTCTGTAGTTTGAGGATCGACCAAACCATAGCTAATAGCTCACGGTCTAAAACCGAATAATTCCTTTCTGCCGCATTAAGTTTTCTGGAAATATACATTATAGGATGCAGAGTTCCAGAGTACTCTTGCATTAGTGCCGCTCCAATCCCAGTGGATGAAGCGTCACTACGAAGAACGAATGTCTTATCTTTAGTGGGTAGCACTAAAATAGGTGGTGTTGAAAACAATGTTTTAATCTTATCCAGAGAGCATTGGCATTCCTGAGACCAGTGGACCACATTAGGCGAACCTTTCTTTAGAAGTGTTGAGAGAGGTGCCATGATAGAGGATAGATTCTGAATGAATCTGCCATAAAATTGAATAAGACCTAACAGACTTCTCACCTGTTTTTTAGTCTTAGGGATTGAGATGTTAAGTATCTTACTAGTATTATGGTCCTCTGTCTTTAGGAAACCATGACCAACTCGGTGGCCTAGGAAAGAAATTTCGCTAAAACCAATATAGGCTTTAGAGGGTTTCGCTGTCAGGTTGTGCTCACGCAAAGTAGACAGCAATTCATCTAACCCTGAATAGTGATCTTCCCAAGTATCGCTGAAAAGACAGATGTCGTCTAGATATGCAATGACATCTGACCGATAAGATAGGATTCGGCGCATCATGCGTACGAACGTAGCTGGTGCGTTCATAAGACCGAAAGGCATAAAATTCCATTGGAACAAACCTCTAGGTGTTGAAAAAGCCGTGAGAGGTTTGGCGCGTTCAGATAAAGGAACTTGCCAATATCCTTTAGACAAATCAAGTTTAGTGAAAAAATGAGATTTGGAGAGTCGAGTAAGTAGCTCTTCCAGTAAAGGCATAGGTTCGGCATCGAACTTCGTTACTTGATTCAATTTTCGATAGTCAACGCAAAGACGTATGTTATTGTCTTTTTTACGCACAATAACCATCGGCGAAGAATATGCAGAGGTGGATGGTTCGATTATTTTCAAATCTATCATCTCATCCAACTCTTTCTCGACCTGTGCTTGAAAATGTATAGGTATAGGATAAGGTCTAACCCTAATAGGAGTATGGTCAGTTAGAACAATGTCATGTTGAATGACATTCGTTTGTCCAGGGATGTCAGTGAGTACATCCTGAAATGTTTGCAACATAGTTGAAACTTGTCGCTGTTCTCCTAGAGACAAATCAGGAGAGACAGTAACGTTCTTCCATGATTCACTGGAATGAAGTGGGATCATTGGAAGAGGAAGATTTACATCTGAAAAACTTGTTTCCTCATCCTGTATCACGGACAGTGATGAGTAATGACCATGTTGTACTGGAGAATTGTCCGTTGCTTGGAAAATGGGTTGCAAATAATCCGGACGTTCATGGAATTCAGTAAGCATATTGATGTGGAAGGTTTTATGCTTCCCATCAATATCGACAATATAGTCGACATCGGAAATTTTCGATATTATATCGTACGGACCTTTCCAAGAAATAAGTAATCTGTTTTCCCTACAAGGTAGTAATACAAATGCTTTGTCACCAGGACAAAGTTGTCGTAAGCATCTCTTCTTATTGGCAAATTGCCTTGCCTTCTGTTTCGCAAATTCAGAAGAAGAAGTTGCTAATTTGCATGCTTCGATAATTTTTTGTCTCAACGCGATGACATATTCGTAGGATGACTTTGTGTCATCGTCAATATTGTCAGATGTTATGAGATCGTGAAGCAACGACATAGGGCCACGCGGACGCGCGCCAAAGACGAGTTCAAAGGGAGAAAATCCCGTATGTTCATTGGGTACCTCTCTGTAAGCGAAGAGGGCCGCAGGTAAAACTCTGTCCCAGTCTTGAGGATGATCCTCAGTTATCTTCCCCAGTAAGTTTTTAAGTGTTCTATTAAGGCGTTCGACCATACCATTAGACATTGGATGGTAGATACTACTTAAAGATCTATCTATCTGCAGGGTAGACATTACTTGAGACATGGTATCTGATATTAGTTGGGTGCCATGGTCTGACAATATCTCTCCGGGGAACCCCAGACGAGAAAATATAAGCCAAAGAGCATCTGCAATATCAGCAGTAGTAATGCTCTTCAGAGGAATAGCCTCTGGCCAACGTGTGCACATATCAACACACGTCAAGATAAACTGATGTCCTCTGGCAGACTTGATCTTAAATGGACCAATAATGTCTATGGCCATTTTTTGAAACGGCCGAATAGGAATGTCCGCCGCCTGAATGGGTGCAGCATGCCGTGGACCTTTGGATTTAACTTCCTGACATACTTTACAAGATCGACAATAAATACGTATGTCCTTGTTTACCAATGGCCAAAAGAAAGCCGCAAGGACTCTTGACTTAGTACGGGAAAAACCCATGTGTCCAGCACACTGAGAGTCGTGAGCGTGCTGCAAAATTTTAACTCTCAAATTCTTGGGAACCAGGATTTGAGAATGACTTGACGTAATGGAGTCTTGAACCATACGTACAAGTACGCCATTCTTCTTTGTAATCCACGATTTACGACTTGTGTCCTTATTCGGATCACCTTTAGTTGCAAGAATGAAGAATTTCTTCAGAGTGGGATCATCTTCTTGCTGTTTTATAAACGAGTCACGAGAAATTACCAAGGGATTATCTTGGTTATGCACTTCATTATCTTCAATAGATGAAGTTTGAGGCACATTAAGAGCCTGAGCTCTAGTGACTACAGCGTTAGCAATCTGCATGTTTTGCCTTTCCCACGTGGAAATTTGTTGCGGAGTGCATTCCTTGACTCCATGAATGCGACCGATGATGAGGTCAGCGATCGGATTCGGAAGAAGACATGCGTGTACATCTCCCGTAAAGAAAGGAGTAGCAATCCTAATGATAGCAGTAGAGTATTTCTCTAATGTGCCGCCAAATGTTACACATTTGACTACTTGTCCAGTGGCACGGGAAGGATCTACGAGTGACTGCCTAACACCAATTGTGGTGCATCCAGAATCAAATAGCACAGAGACTGGATTGTTATTCACTAAACCCTTATGTAAGACAAGAGAACCTCTTCCATCATGCGCGACTGATGCCGGAAGAGCAGGAAGAGGATGGCCACAGCTTAAAGTAGACACTGTGTTGGCTCAAATAACGTTTTGCATTGGGGGCACTGAGATGCTCTCCCAAAATCAAAAGCGGCACATGCCATATTACTAGCATCATTATTATCTTTACTCTGTTTATAGGCTTCATGGGACTCTTGTTGTACAGAGTTTGCCTGAAAATGTGGTTTATGTCTTTTGTTTTGAGATCTACCTCGGTTATTATCACCTCTGTAGTTATTGTTACCTCTATTGTAACCCCTATTTGGGTTTGAGTCATAGTTCCCTTGGTTACCATTATCATATTCATTATAATGAGTATCTCTGTAATTATGATCTTGTTGACTCCAAGACGGATAACCCTCATAGTTTCTATAATTACTTCCTCTACGGAAATTCCTATAATTATGACCACCCCTGTGTCGAGAGCTATCAGGTCGTCTCCAGTTCTTTGAAGAAGAACCCTGAAATGATTGGTTACCTTGGTTTTGATAACTATTATGGTTACCTTTTTTATCAAATCTGTTTTGAGGTCCCTGAAATCTGTGTGAATAATTGGGATTGTATGGTGTTGCTGAAGCAACTGGCATACTCTCCTTAATCTTAGTGTTGCCAAAAGTCACGTCGGGGTGTGCAGTGACATATTGGGAACAATATTCTTCCATTTCTTTTAGAGATTTGGGTTTACGCTCATGTATAAATTCAAGGAAAGGTTTGTTCACACATGACATAATCTTATCTCTGAGCAACAAATCCATAAGTCCTTCATACGTTTTTTTTTTCTGTTTTGGAAAGCTCAATCCAACGATCAACTGTGAGACGTGCCTTTGCAGTGAATTCTGAGAATTCTACACCCGTCTCAGGTACCATCGTCTTAAATAAAAGGCGATAGCCTTCCTCACTTAGCTGATATTTTTTTATCAAAGCCGCCCTAATGACATCATAATTATCCTTATCTGCTTCTCCTACAAGGCATAATCTAGTCAAAGATTCACCTTTCAAGTTTTCTGATAATTGATTAGCGTATTGTGATTTATCCACATTATGTGTACGACAAGAACGTTCAAATCTATCCAGCCAGAATGTAATATCGTCACTGGACTGATTGAACGGTGGAACCTTAACCTTGTAAGTAGAAGGTTTACCATTACCACTAGATGCCTGATTAACATTACTCATACTTGTCAATCTCAATTTCTCCAACTCAAATTCATGTTCTCTTATTGCTTTTTTCTCTTCAGCATCTAATCTTTTTTGTTCAGCCTCCCTGTCTAATCTTTTTTGTTCAGCCTCCCTGTCTAATCTTTTTTGTTCAGCTTCCCTGTCTAATCTTTTTTGTTCAGCTTCACTGTCTAATCTTTTTTGTTCAGCCGCAGCTTCTCTTTCTAATTTTTTTTGTTCAGCTTCCCTGTCTAATCTTTTTTGTTCAGCTTCACTGTCTAATCTTTTTTGTTCCGCAGCAGCTTCTCTTTCTAATTTTTTTTGTTCAGCTTCAAATCTCCTTTCCTCCACCTGCATCTGTAATTTCTTTTGTTCAGCAGCAGCCTCAGCTTCTCTTTCTAATCTTTTCTCTTCCGCCATAGCTTTTCTTTCTTCTGCAGCTAATCTTTTCTCTTCTGCCATAGCTCTTCTCTCTTCTGCAGCTAATGCTTTGTCATATTGAGCAACTGCCCATTGTTCTAATTGTTGACCAGTTTTATCAAGGGCTTTCCCTTGTATAATGAAGTATTCTAATGTAGACATGGTGTCTAACAATAATACTAATCACCTGAAATAATAATAATACCACAAGTTCTCAATGACTTGATTAATCAGTATACTATCCCAATATCTGTGGGTCACAAGCCTTTAATAAGGTCTTGTATAATAGTAATAATAATCAGGTACTGGTTTATACCATAATCCAAGTGCAGTGCACAGGCAATTGTGTCTTATGAAATATACCTATATAAAACATATGTCAACCAACAGAATACATAAAGTACAAATAGGACTGACAATACAAGAACGTTTGCAGAAATCAAAATAAATCAAATAGGGAAATCAATGAAAATAATCACTGAATCTGCAAAGAATAACAACCCCAATGACGTCACAATATATGAATACAAATTGTGAATAGAACTGAAAGATAGAAAAGAGTAGACCAACAAATTACAAACAACTCAAAACAAAACTAAAGAACAAAGAAATATTACAAAAATAACAATAATTACAGTCTTCA
>JAMPIV010011952.1:0-22500 GCA_024509875.1 Oreohelix idahoensis
GGATTCCCTGTACTATCGCTCGATGAACCACGAGATCACTGCTACATGTGAGAACCCATGTCTGGGATTCCTATATTATGAAATATATATATATTGAACTTTACGTGAAGGAATATTCGCTAGACGAGGTTAGGTCTAGGAGCCTTCCTATATCTTGGATATGGTCTGACGTGCCCAGTCAGTAAAGCCAGATGATTTACATGATGGAACGCTGAATGCTTATTTACGAA
The DNA here is from genome assembly GCA_024509875.1 of Oreohelix idahoensis. Taxonomy (NCBI): domain Eukaryota; kingdom Metazoa; phylum Mollusca; class Gastropoda; order Stylommatophora; family Oreohelicidae; genus Oreohelix; species Oreohelix idahoensis. The sequence goes on from JAMPIV010011952.1 coordinate 231, forward strand.
TGCTCCATTATGATATTTGCCAAGCATGAATGCTAACTTAAGATGATATTCCTGTGATCAACATTATGCTGTCTATGTCGACATTTGTTCCTGTAACCATACACGTACTGTCCAAGTGTGCGTCCCATTAAATGTTATAAAAAAAACCACCGTAGTTCCAGTACTTCTTGAATTCGAACAGTGTGAGTATGAGTGATGTACTACCAACCTGTCAACTCTATCGAATCATTCTACCATTCGCGTACTGACATTCAGATACACACTCATTGTTTACACTCACATTCTTGTCGGAGCCTCATCACGTTCCAGGACAAGATGACCTGTATGACCAAAACTGTGCTGGGTTTGATGAGTTGACAATCGTTACACTTTGCTACACCAGTCCCAACATCTACATTTATCCACTGGTGGACATTCACATCATTTAGCAAATAAAGCATGATTCAACAACTAGTAGCCAGTATGAGTTAACAACTAAACAGAGTTTATCAGTAGCTTTGTTAAGAACGTGGACTGATGAAAAGGCAGAGGAAAACATTACATCTTCATACCAATATGTGAATGAGCTGACCACTCGGTTAAAAACTGGCTGGAAACTTGCCAATGAAAATTTGAAAACAAGGCCAGGAAGAAAAAATTTATACAGGAGGCGAAAGTACAGAATTTGGCAACGTTGCTTCTTCCAGGAGTCAGAATAAGTTTACAGATTGGATCGGCTGTCCATTATAGTTTTATAACATGTGAATCTCCTGAAGAATATTTGGAAAAGATCAGCGCCATGGAGATGAAAAAGGTACCACTTTCATCATTTGAATATCCATTACACCCCTGTGAGACAGCAGCACAGGTGAAAATCAGTACACATTTAACAAAAACTCAGAAAGAGAGAGTGCAACAGGTTCTAAATAATCATGCAGAGGTGTTAACAGACCGACCAGGGCATACAAACCTATTGGAATAAGATATGAAACTGATAGACCCCACACCTGTCTGTATGAAACCATATTCGATTCCGTTTGCTAAGGAGAAAGCTTTGAAGGAAGAGATAGACTATCTGTTGAAGGAAGGAATTATTTCACACAGTGAATCCTTATATAGTTCCGGTGTTGTACTCTTAAGGAAGCCCTCTGGAGAACATAGACTCTGTATAGATTACAGGAGACTGAATGCAATTACAGAAGGACAGGTGGATCCATTGCCGGATACAAATCAGCTGTTTGCCAGACTAAATAAAGCTAAATATTTCTCAAAAGGGGATCTGAGTAAAGGATACTATCAGATTCCAGTAAAGCCTGAGGTTAGACCATACCTAGCTTTTAGTACCTCAGAAGGACACTATGAGTTTAATAGATTGCCATTTGGATTGAAGAATGCGCCTAGTGTCTTCTCTAGAATGATGAGAAAATTATTGGACCCTCTGAATAATCCATGTATAACTAATTTCATGGATGATATCCTTATAGCAACAGAAACATTTGAGGAACACATTGACTCTCTGAAGATGCTGTTTGATCGACTTAGGGAAGCAAATTTAACAGCCCGACCAACCAAATGTTGCGTTGGATGTAAAGAATTGGAATTTTTGGGACACACAGTTTATCAGGGAAACATGACCCCTGACCCAAAGAATTTAGAGAAACTAAAGAAAGCCCCGAGACCACAAACCAAGAAGGACGTGAGATCCTTTGTCTCATTATGTGGTTTCTACCAGAAGTATATCAAAAACTTTAATTCCATATGTGCACCGTTAACTGATTTGACACGTAAAGGACATCCAGATCGCATTACATGGACACCACAATGTGAAATGGCTTACCAAGAATTGAAGGAAAAGCTCACAAGTAAACCTATTTTGAAATTACCTGACATAAGTCAAGAATTCATAGTAAGGACGGATGCCAGTAATATTGGGTTAGGTGCAACTCTACTACAGAAATCAGATGCATTGGATGGGGAATTAAGCCCAGTGGCATATGCTAGCAGAAAATTGAATAAAGCTGAAATCAACTACTCAACTAGCGAAAAAGAATGTCTTGCAGTAATATGGGCAATAAAGAAATTCAATATTTATCTGTATGGGAAGGCATTTAAGTTGCAAACGGATCACAAACCTTTATCGTTTCTAGCCCAGGCTAGGCATGATAACTCTAGGTTACTCCGATGGTCCTTGCTTTTGGCTCCCTATAATTTTAGCATTGAGTATATATCTGGAAAAACAAATTTGGGAGCGGATTTTTTAAGCCGCCATCCGTGTGATGAGAATCACCGTAAACCCCAGAAATAATAATAAATTTCTCTATGTGTATATAGAATAAATGATTGACATATAATGTCTGTTTTAAGAGGGGAGATGTCGTGAATTATTCTAATCCCCATATATAAATTAAAACGTAAATGCAAAGCCTAACAAATAAATTTAATAAAAGGAAAGAAGAATGGTAAAGAACAGTGCTGTCACAATGACTGTACTCGAAATTCCCCTTGTTTTCTACTTCGTCTGCAAATTGTAACGCTTTCACGTTGATAGTAAAAGCCTACTGTATTATTACCCGTTTTCTTCAATGAAACGTGTACTGTATTTCTTGGAAAAACCTTGAGATACGCAAGCTGATCAATGACCTAAATTTAATATTTCATTCATTCCATTTTATACACGGCGTAACTAAAAGACAGATGGACTAAAGGATAGAGAGAAGGGAGAGGCAGAAAGCAGGGACACCTGCAACACTAAACACGCGTCGCGCGATACACAATTGCTGCCATCACGCGTGTAAGGCCACATGCACTAACTTTATTTCAAATCGACAGTGATAAAATTCACTACCCATACCAGAGTTAGGTTTTAAAATCCTGAAAAACGCTTATTGGGAATTATGACATTATACCGGTTTACGTTTGAAAACATGACAGTACCCAGACACCCTCAAGTTTGGAAGTGAGAAGGTAGTAACAGCACGACTATCCTAGAAGAAAATGCATATTGGCTCCATTAAATTCGTATATTTGGGTTCCTTAGGGTTTGCTGACAAAGAATATGTAAAACGTTACGCAAATAGTCTAGGAATTACAAAGTTATGGCCAAAATAAAATAGTGGGGGTGCCTGACAGCATGAAATCATTTCTGCTCATAAAATTTTTTTATAACGTGTTTGAAGAAACATTACGTTACGGAAATAGCCTACCATGTTAACTCCTATTTAATTGGAGCGCAACAAATGAAAGACTAAACACGATTGGTCGGACTATAAATACTATCTTGTGTTGTCAGGGGAAACGTGAGAAAGGGGTACTTTTTTGAAAAGATGTGTAGACATGGTTTGATTGGGTAGAGCTGCGAATGTACTCAATTCAGAGCGTCTGTTCATTGCCACATCTTGTAATAAACCTACTAAGAAGCAGTGCGTTGAGCACCAGTGTATATTTTTTATAAAATAAAGCCTGGGACATCGGCAGATCGGAGTTGTGCTATATTCATTGCCAGTCAACGAAACTGTTTATTATTATTTCCATGAATTGTGGGACCGTGGTCTTAAAGTTATTGAGCAGCACCTGGTCAGAGCTTTGCTGAAGCCAGAGGTGGACAGCATACTCCTTGGTCCATATAGCAACCAGTGGGGTGGCTCCAGAACTCATTAAAGTAATCGAGCAGAGGAGTCTTTTACTGCAGTCATCACGCAAGATAAGAGAGTGTGGCCATGGAGCTCAAAATTATGTACCCCCATCTTAAAATGACATTGTAAACTAAAATTAAGAGGGGAATTTAATTGTTTTAATACCAGGAACTGAGAACATCTCCAATACTAGTTCCAATAGAAACAAACTATTGAAGTCATGATGACAAATACCAACAGAGCTTGAACAAAACAAAACCAGTATTACCTCATATTACCACTACACAACTGACACACATAGGATACCATTAATAATATATGTCACTACAAGAATCATATTAATAAATTCTGTACATATAACTTGTAATTAAAATTGATTGTGATTCCTGGTTCCCTTTGTATTTGAATCAGGACACATATACATTCATGACAGCACTGAATACATATTGTTATTTGAAAAGTTATCAGTGACTCCTTTAAGATATCCTCTTAGAGTGTTATATGTATGTGAGTGTCACAGTGTTGTCAAGTGTGGTGGAATAAATTAAATTGTTTATCTGTCTGTTGTTGTTATGACTTACACTTCATCATACCCATACCCTAGACATATAACGTAGTCATCACACTATTCCAGAATAATTCTGACTGAGGTATACATATGTGGCAGTAAGTAAGGTTATCTATAATACACTACTCTTATTAGATATAGATACCTTCACAGCTGATCTCAGTCAGTACACTAAGTCCCCTATAAATATTTATAACATCCCACTTTACCACAAGATGGTGGGGTGACTTTTTATATAGTAATATATTAGTGTTGATTTTTAGATAACAAGAAGACGTTATTTATAGATATATATTTAGATAACAAGAAGGAAAATGTGGAGGTGCGTTGCAGGTGCAAGATGGCGGGATGACTTTTATATAAGGAAAAGGTGGCGGAGCGCTAGCGGAGCTCAGGAACGGATGACTTTTTATATAGTAATATATTAGTGTTTATTTTTAGATAACAAGAAGACGTTATTTATAGACATATATTAATTCTGCAGGAGTGATGCAGGGATAAGATGGCGGGATGACTTTTTATATAAGGAAAATGTGCAGGCGCGGTGCAGGAGGAGCATGACTTTTATATAGTAACATATTAGTGTTTATTTTTAGATAATAGGAAGACGTTATTTATAGATAACAAGAAGAGGATATATTTAGACTTGAGATAACAAGAAGACTTTGAGATAATAGGAAGACGATATATTCTGGAGGTGGGATGGAGGAGCGATGGAGGTACAAGATGGCGGGATGACTTAGTTAGTTGATCTATGGGTGACGTATAACACCACTTCTTTTTCGTATACCCCTAGGAGCTCTCAGAACACAGGCGGTTCGGATTACTTGGCGAGTCTGTCAATGCACGTTTTGCCTTGTTCGTGGAGCCTATGAAATATAATGGAAGGTCCCCCGACTATGTTTTGGCGCAACGTGTGGTGCAAATCTGCCTCCCGCTCGCAGCATAACGAAAAAAGAGACGTTGGATGGGAGGGTTTTGAAGAGGTGTTTTAACGTGACACCAGGTACGGAAATCACGTCTTTGAACATATCTACCCCTATGTCCGCGTAAAAACTAACTTGTTGTTCTAACGCCACTAAGAAGGGGACCACGTCTTTGTTATTGTACCAGGTGAGAAAGTCAAGCAACGTGGTCATGTGGTTATCGCAGTAGTACGTTCAGGCAGACTAGCTTATGGTAGCAACTAGAGACGTCCTTATTGTTACAGTCTGTAATTCAACCAATGTCGATTCCAGTTTCAGCCATTTTAAGAAAACTCAACACCCACGTGGTTGTAACCTCACTAGAAAGAAACTGGATCGATGGCCCGCGTGAAACAGGGAGCGTAAATTTCTGTTCACGTCACTAGGGGAAAACACAATCGATCAATAGTAGAAACTTATAAAAGAAACATTCCTTCGTTCATGTGTTCGAATCCCCGCTACTTAAGTTTTCAGTTTTTTTCACTCCCCCTTGTCAAAAAATACTGCCCCTTGTAAAAAAATACTGCCCCTTGTCAAAAAAAATGTCGCCCTCTTGGTAATCAAATTTCTTCCTCTTCTCAAAAAAAGTTCGCCCCTTGACAATTAAATCGCACGAGTAACAAAGGCTGGTCTCTTTAAAAAGTTACAGTTGCGATCGTCAACCCGCTCTCCAACGGTTTAACCATTTCAGCACATCTGGGTGTGTACACACTCACAACCAGTTATTTTATATCTAACACCCTACACAACGTGAGAGCCCCTAATAATCACGAGAATCACTGTGTTTTCAAAATATTTCTCACTGTCATATAGAAGTAAACTGGTGATCGAGTCGGTTATAGCACAGCTTTGGACGTTGGTGTGTGTTTCCTCAAACACACTGTATACAGGTTTTTGAAGACCACCGTGTCACAACACATCACCATATGTCACTTTATCTTTCTTGGTTAACATAGATTGTACAGGGTTAAATATTTTTAGAAAAGTTGTGCCCCCACTGATCGGGTACAGAATACTTTATTATAGAACAACGTCTCTCAAATGGTTTAGTCTAAGAACCCTATGATGTCTTACAAATTATTGAGGTCTCAGAGATCTTTTGTAGATAAGAGTTGTACCGCGAGGATATGCCAATATCAAAGAAGGTGTTCGATTATAAGGAACATAGGGTTCACCTCGCTGACCCCCCAAATAGGTTTTCCGCGTACCATATTTTGAGAATCACCGTTCGTATGTCTTTCTTTATTCAGCTGATAATAGCATTCAGATTCTTTCGCCCTACCAATTAGACACCTGATTCTGGTTAACTTTAAAGCGAGATATTCTAACAGAACCTTTAACTACAAATCTAGTCATTTACAAGATGTAGCTCCCACCTTTTTGTGGATCCATCATAATTTATTTCGTGTCTACATTACAACCAAGTTGTATATTTCAAAACCAAACAACAACCAGGACTCACCCCCCCCTTTTACGCGAACCCAACTTAGAACACATGGATAATCGATAAGAAGCCATCGTTTTGCCGTGTTAGCGCCCGTGTGGGATATGTTAATGTACTAGCGAGCCGGTAATATCGCGGTCTTGATTACAAAAGCACGTGAAAAAACAGCCAAGATGAGTTGTCTTTTTGGTTTGTAACTAAGAAATAAATTTAAACAAGAAAATAGAAATATTGTGTACACCATACAAGGTCAAAATTGGTTTATATATATATATATATATATATATATATATATATATATATATATATATATAAATATATATATATATATATATATATATATAAATATATATATATATATATATATATATATATAGTCTGTTGTAGAAAAATACCTACCAAGGTCTTACATGCTCACTGTCTGGATGTGTATGACATGAAAGTCTTTTTGTTCGACGGTAAAACCTGCTATCCTCGTTACGCCAATGTTTAATTACGCCCCAGGTGTGTTTGGAAAATTCAATTAAACAAAGCCAATTGCATTCAGAAAGATCGAATGACAGACGTACGCGCGTGTGTTTCAGAGATCTGCGCGGACGGTATTGTGAGTAAATAACAGGATCGATAGGCAATTTCATTACGGGGGATGTTAAAACATGAACAGGTGTGTTTGCTTAATCGGTCCCTAGTCGAAAATATTACTTGTTTTACATTAGATCTGTTCCCCAGACGCGTCCAAATATTCAGAACCCAAGGATTTTTTACAAGGCTCGCTTATCGAGAAGAGGAAGAATATTTCTCACTGTCATATAGAAGTAAACTGGTGATGTATTCGGTTATAGCGCAGCTTTTGATCGTTGGTGTGCGTTGCCTCATAAAATCACTATTGGATATCTGTAATGTTTTAAATAGTTTTGTTTGTTTGTTAAGCCATTATTTCTATAATAGTGTGTATTCGTAAGCAATAACAGGAGATTTTAGTGTGTTTCATGCAAGTTTAGGTATAGGGACACTACGCAAAAGGGATTTCAACAGGCAGACTAGAGTATGACGCCAACTAGATACGACTTTAGTGTTACACTCTGTAACTGAAACAATGTTGAGGTCAGTTTCAAACATTTTAAGAAAACTCAACAACCACGTGTTTGTAACATCACTAGAAAGAAACCGGATCGATGGTCAGTGTGAAACAGCGACCGTAAAACTTGACTTGTTTTAAAATCCTCGTACCATAGAGGGTGACGTTAGGGCTAAATATAACTAGCTAGAAAAACGTAATAAAATAGCTAACAGGCAGAGTTTTCTTTAGTATTGGTAGACGAAAAAACAAACGTATCTACAACGAGATTTACCTGTGTAAGACTAACACTGCTACTTATTTCTGTTCACGTCATTGCAGACAACCTCAAAACACAAGAGATCAATAGTAGAAATTTATAAAAGAAACGTTCCCTGCTCGTGTACTCGAACCCCTCCCCGATTTTTTTTTTTTTAAGGTTTCACTTTTTTATTTTTTTATTTTACAAGTGCGGCATCTGGTGATAGGTTTTATATAGTCTCCAAATCGTACCAAACAGGAGGCGACCATGGAAATATAGTACATTAAATAAATAGAAATGTACCCGCGAGGTGATAGAAATGTGACCACTGGTTTTGGTAGAAAACTTTTTAGATATGACTTACCAAAGTTTTTTCGCACGTGTAACAAAGACTGGTCTCGTCTAGAAGTGGGAGTGCAGTGTTTGATAGAAGTATATAGTTAAGGCTCTCTTTTAAAAGAATACTTGAGTTAAAGAGGAAAATATAAAAAATCGGATATATGTCATAACCAGACTAAAATATGACGCCAACTACATATTCCTTAGTGTTACAGGTTACAATCGAGACAATGTCGAGGCCAGTTTCAACCATTTTAAGAAAAACCAACACGCACGTGCTTTTTACCACGCGTTGTTAAACTCGATCGATTGTCGGCGCTCGCGAGGAAGACATTATCAAATGTAATCGATGAATGATTCATACTGCTATAGTCCGTTAGGGTGGGTAACGCTAGCGTTAAATATAGACTATCGGAAACAAGTTTATGTTCCTTTGAGTTTGTACACTTTATCTTTCGACGAAATACCGACGAGGTGGCGCAGACACGGTAGATGGAAGGTATTGAGCCTTCTTTCTTGCTTAGCATAGATTGTTCAGGTCTCACTGCCATATAGAAGTAAACTGACGATACAGGCGTTATATATTGCAGCTTTGCTCATCGTTGCGAGTTTGGAGTTTCCCCAAAAACGTGATGTGAGGCAGGCAAAGGTAGCTGCAGCTTTGTTAATGAAACTAGCGATTTCTGTGGCCAGAGAGAGTTTGTCATTGATGATATACACAAGGTATGTGTGATGCATTGCACATAACCCGGCACGATGCTGTCATCAGCATCGAGCCGACTGCCTTAAGGAACTCTGGGACGGTTAAGGCAGTCGGCTCGATGCTGATGTAACTGCATCGTGCCTGCCGGCTGACTTAACAATGCATCACACATACCTTGTGTATATCATCAATGACAAACTCTCTCTGGCCACAGAAATTGCTAGTTTCATTAACAAAGCTGCAGCTACCTTTGCCTGCCTCACATCACGTTTTTGGGGAAACTCCAAACTCGCAACGATGAGCAAAGCTGCAATATATAACGCCTGTATCGTCAGTTTACTTCTATATGGCAGTGAGACCTGAACAATCAATGCTAAGCAAGAAAGAAGGCTCAATACCTTCCATCTACCGTGTCTGCGCCACCTCGTCGGTATTTCGTCGAAAGATAAAGTGTACAAACTCAAAGGAACATAAACTTGTTTCCGATAGTCTATATTTAACGCTGGCGTTACCCACCCTAACGGACTATAGCAGTATGAATCATTCATCGATTACATTTGATAATGTCTTCCTCGCAAGCGCCGACTATCGATCGATTTTAACAACGTGTGGTAAAAAGCACGTGCGTGTTGGTTTTTCTTAAAATGGTTGAAACTGGCCTCGACATTGTCTCAATTGTAACCTGTAACAATAAGGAATATGTAGTTGGCGTCTGGCGGACAAGTATTTCTCTGTGCGAATGGCATCTTCCAGTAGTAGGCCATAAAGTCATTTAAAATCTGGAACCGCGTGTGCGTTTTGTAGAACAATAAACAGACAGTTCAAACTTAAAATACGTCTGCTAAAGCAGAATAATTTTGGCGTACAAGTATTTCTCTGTGCGATAAGGCAATCTTCCAGTAGGCCAAGCATATAAAAGGAAAACAATGTTTTGTCAATTGCGAAAACAGGAATTTTCAAGAGACTAGGACAAGGTGAAACTGTGTCTTACCGAGGATTTTCTCTGGGAAAGACAGTTAAAAGTAACAAGGATAAAATTATGAGTTTTGCATCGAAATTTGATAGTGAAAATGGGTCGAAGAAACGTAAAAACCATGAGAAATGCGAAAGATGTGAAATTGGAAGAGGCTTTGTATATATGGTTTGTGCAAAGAAGAAGCAAAGGGGAACCTATCTCTGGTTCTCTGTTGTGTGAAAAGGCACTTCAGTTCAACAATCAACTTGACGGTCCTCCTGACTTTAAGGCTAGCCAGGAATGGTTAAGAAACTTTAAATCTCGTCATGGCATACGAGAATTGGAGATTCAAGGGGAATCTTTATCTAGCGATGCAACTGCCGCTAAAAATTTTATAGAAACATTCTTGGCTTTTTTGGAAGAAGAAGGTTATTCACTCGAGGATGTGTATAATGCCGATGAGACTGGCTTATACTGGAAATCATTGCCTCAAAAATCACTTGCATCTCAGCGCGAAGCAGCTGCCCCTGGGTTTAAAAAGTGCAAAGAGAGAGTAACAATTTTGGTAGCCGCGAATGCCAGTGGAAGTCATCGTTTACCGGTGCTAATGATCGGCAAAGCCAAAAAACCACGTTGTTTAACTCTTACTATACGGGAGCTAAAACCGCGTTTTTACGCGCTAGTTTAGCTATCGTTACCGTCGCGCGCCACTTGAACTGGCGAGCCGTAAAATTGGTACTAAACCCGCGCCACTTCACGGGGCTTGCCGGATACTAAGAGTTAAAGAATGTGACATGTCTCCCATTGTGTTACAAAGCACAGAAGAGTGCTTGGATGAATAGTGAAATATTTCTTGATTGGTATACAAATCAGTTCATCCCAAATGTGAAGAGGTTGGGAGAACAAGAAAAGAAAACTGGAAAAGTAATTCTTCTACTGGACAATGCACCATCTCATCCAGAGACGGATACATTGAATGCAGTTGATGCAAATTTTAAAGTAATTTTTCTGCCTCCCAATGTAACAGCACTGATTCAACCAATGGATCAGGGTGTTATAGCAAAGCTTAAAAAGATGTACAAGAAGGAAGTCCTGCGTCGTTTATTGTTGGCTGAAGATGAAGAAAGTGTGGTGGCGTTTTCCAAAAAGCTTAATCTCAAAGACTGCTGCTATATGTTAGCTGATGCTTGGACCACCCTGTCACAAGATAATCTCAACAAGGCTTGGAGTAGATTGCTTGGGAAAAAAGGAGGAAATGAAACTACTGCAGTGGACACAAATGATGATTGTATAAATGAAGTTGTGGAACTGTTTCAAGCAATGCCCGGATTTTCGGACTGTGACAAAGATGATGCACACATGTGGCTAGAAGATGATAATGATTCTGGTTTTCAGTTTTGAATGACGAAGAAATTTTGTCTTTTGTGCAAGAAGAAAACCAAATACATGTAGTGACCGATGATGAAGACACCTCAGAAGTACATGATGTACTTGTAGATTATGAAGAAAAACCAAAACGTCGACCAAGTCCTGAAGAGGCCTTTATAGCACTAGAAACTGCGATGGCTTGGTACGAGCAAGAAGATGACAGCTGTCCTACACAGCTTCTGCTGTTGAAGAGAATGCGGGACTTAGCAGCCAAAAGGAGACTATCCAGTTTGGTGCAAAAGAGGATTCCTCATTATTTTAAATAGTGGGCTACATCTGTGCAAGTACATATATACGTAAGTTGCGCCTGGTTTTGAATCGTTTGTAATGTTATTTTGAAAACATTTCTCTTTCTTAACAAAAATAATTAATACAAGAAGTACATGCACTGCAGTGTAATAAAAGATTTTGGTGATACAGTGATCTAATACAGTGTGGGTATTATTATTACAGTACAAGTATTCTTTTAAAAGAGACCATTAACTATATACTTCTATCAAACACTGCATTCCCACTTCTCGACGAGACCAGTCTTTGTTACACGTGTGACAATACTTTGGTAAGTCATATCTAAAAAGTTTTCTACCAAAACCAGTGGTCACATTTCTATCACCTCGCGGGTACATTTCTATTTATTTAATGTACTATATTTCCATGGTCGCCTCCTGTTTGGTACGATTGGGAGACTATATAAAACCTATCACCAGATGCCGCACTTGTAAAATAAACAAATAAAAAAAGTGAAACCTTAAAAAAAAATCGGGGAGGGGTTCGAGTACACGAGCGAGGGAACGTTTCTTTTATAAATGTCTACTATTGATCTCTTGTGTTTTGAGGTTGTCTGCAATGACGTGAACAGAAATAAGTAGCAGTGTTAGTCTTACACAGGTAAATCTCGTTGTAGATACGTTTGTTTTTTCGTCTACCAATACTAAAGAAAACTCTGCCTGTTAGCTATTTTATTACGTTTTTCTAGCTAGCTATATTTAGCCCTAACGTCACCCTCTATGGTACGAGGATTTTAAAACGAGTCAAGTTTTACGGTCGCTGTTTCACACTGACCATCGATCCGGTTTCTTTCTAGTGATGTTACAAATGTTGAGTTTTATTAAAATGTTTGAAACTGACCTCAACATTGTTTCAGTTACAGAGTGTAACACTAAAGCCGTATCTAGTTGGCGTCATACTCTAGTCTGCCTGCTGAAATCCCTTTTGCGTAGTGTATGTATACCTAAACTTTCATGAAATACACACAAATCTCCTGTTATTGGTTACGAATACACAATATTATAGAAATAATGGCTTTAAAAAAAAACTATTTAAAACATTACAGATAACCAATAGTGATTTTATGAGGCAACGCACACCAACGATCAAAGCTGCGGTATAACCGAATACATCACCAGTTTACTTCTATATGACAGTGAGAAATATTCTTCCTCTTCTCGATAAGCGAGCCTTGTAACAAATCCTTGGGTTCTGAATATTTGGACGCGTCTGGGGAACAGATCTAATGTAAAATAAGTCATATTTTCGACAAGGGACCGATTAAGCTAACACATCTGTTCATGTTTTAACATTCCCCCGTAATGAAATTGCCTATCGATCCTGTTATTTACTCACAATACCGTCCGCGCAGATCTCTGAAACACACGCGCGTACGTCTGTCAATCGATCTTTCTGAATGCAATTGGCTTTGTTTAATTGAATTTTCCAAACACACCTGGGGCGTAATTAAACATTGGCGTAACGAGGATAGCAGGTTTCACCGTCGAACAAAATGACTTTCATGTCATACACATCCAGACAGAGAGCATGTAAGACCTTGGTAGGTATTTTTCTACAACAGACTATATATATATATATATATATATATATATATATATATATATATATATATATATATATATATATATATATATATATATATATATATATATATATATATATATATATATATATATATATATATATATATAAACCAATTTTGTCCTTGTGTGGTGTACACAATATTTCTATTTTCTTGTTTAAATTTATTTCTTAGTTACAAACCAAAAAGACAACTCATCTTGGCTGTTTTTTCACGTGCTTTTGTAATCAAGACCGCGATATTACCGGCTCGCTAGTACATTAACATATCCCACACGGGCGCTAACATGGCAAAACGATGGCTTCTTATCGATTATCAATGTGTTCTAAGTTGGGTTCGCGTAAAAGGGGGGTGAGTCCTGGTTGTTGTTTGGTTTTGAAATATACAACTTGGTTGTAATGTAGACACGAAATAAATTATGATGGATCCACAAAAAGGTGGGAACTACACCTTGTAAATGACTAGATTTGTAGTTAAAGGTTCTGTTAGAATATCTCGCTTTAAAGTTAACCAGAATCAGATGTCTAATTGGTAGGGCGAAAGAATCTGAATGCTATTATCAGCTGAATAAAGAAAGACATACGAACGGTGATTCTCAAAATATGGTACGCGGAAAACCTATTTGGGGGGTCAGCGAGGTGAACCCTACGTTCCTTATAATCGAACACCTTCTTTGATATTGGCATATCCTCGCGGTACAAATCTTATCTACAAAAGATCTCTGGGACCTCTATAATTTGTAAGACATCATACGGTTCTTAGACTAAACCATTTGAGAGACGTTGTTCTATAATAAAGAATGCTGTACCCGATCAGTGGAAGCACAACTTTTCTAAAAATATTTAACCCTGTACAATCTATGTTAACCAAGAAAGATAAAGTGACATATGGTGATGTGTTGTGACACGGTGGTCTTCAAAAACCTGTATACAGTGTGTTTGAGGAAACACACACCAACGTCCAAAGCCTTGCTATAACCGACTCGATCACCAGTTTACTTCTATATGACAGTGAGAAATATTTTGAAAACACAGTGATTCTCGTGATTATTAGGGGCTCTCACGTTGTGTAGGGTGTTAGATATAAAATAACTGGTTGTGAGTGTGTACACACCCAGACGTGCTGAAATGGTTAAACCGTTGGAGAGCGGGTTGACGATCGCAACTGTAACTTTTTAAAGAGACCAGCCTTTGTTACTCGTGCGATTTAATTGTCAAGGGGCGAACTTTTTTTGAGAAGAGGAAGAAATTTGATTACCAAGAGGGCGACATTTTTTTTGACAAGGGGCAGTATTTTTTGACACGTGGCAGTATTTTTGACAAGGGGGAGTGAAAAAAAGTGAAAACTTAAGTAGCGGGGATTCGAACACATGAACGAAGGAATGTTTCTTTTATAAGTTTCTACTATTGATCGATTGTGTTTTGCCATAGTGACGTAAACTGAAATTTACGCTCCCTGTTTCACGCGGGCCATCGATCCGGTTTCTTTCTAGTGAGGTTACAACCACGTGGGTGTTGAGTTTTCTTAAAATGGCTGAAACTGGCCTCGACATTGGTTCAATTACAGACTGTAACAATAAGGACGTCTCTAGTTGCTACCATAAGCTAGTGTGCCTGAACGTACTACTGCGATAACCACATGACCACGTTGCTTGACTTTCTCACCTGGTACAATAACAAAGACGTGGTCCCCTTCTTAGTGGCGTTAGAACAACAAGTTAGTTTTTACGCGGACCTAGAGGTAGATATGTTCAAAGACGTGATTTCCGTACCTGGTGTCACGTTAAAACACCTCTTCAAAACCCTCCCATCCAACGTCTCTTTTCTCGTTATGCTGCGAGCGGGAGTCAGATTTGCACCACACGTTGCGCCAAAACATAGTCGGGGGACCTTCCATTATATTTCATAGGTTCCACGAACAAGGCAAAACGTGCATTGACAGACTCGCCAAGTAATCCGAACCGCCTGTGTTCTGGGAGCTCCTGGGGTATACGAAAAAGAAGTGGTGTTATACGTCATCCATATATCAACTAACTAAGTCATCCCACCATCTTGTACCTCCATCGCTCCTCCATCCCACCTCCAGAATATATCGTCTTCCTATTATCTCAAAGTCTTCTTGTTATCTCAAGTCTAAATATATCCTCTTCTTGTTATCTATAAATAACGTCTTCCTATTATCTAAAAATATACACTAATATGTTACTATATAAAAGTCATGCTCCTCCTGCACCGCGCCTGCACATTTTCCTTATATAAAAAGTCATCCCGCCATCTTATCCCTGCATCACTCCTGCAGAATTAATATATGTCTATAAATAACGTCTTCTTGTTATCTAAAAATAAACACTAATATATTACTATATAAAAAGTCATCCGCTCCTGAGCTCCGCTAGCGCTCCGCCACCTTTTCCTTATATAAAAGTCATCCCGCCATCTTGCACCTGCAACGCACCTCCACATTTTCCTTCTTGTTATCTAAATATATATCTATAAATAACGTCTTCTTGTTATCTAAAAATCAACACTAATATATTACTATATAAAAAGTCACCCCACCATCTTACCCCTGCATCACTCCTGCAGAATTAATATATGTCTATAAATAACGTCTTCTTGTTATCTAAAAGTCTCAAAGTCTAACTATTATCCTCTTCCTATTATCGTCTTCTTGTTATTCATCTCATCTCAACCCATAACCCGTCATGGGTCGTAGGGGTGCCATGGTGGAATCATCAGCAGACAGGGTCCTCCACTGCTCTCTATTCTCAGCAATGCGTACAAGTGTGGAGAAACCGTGTCCTGCCCATTCTTTGATGTTATCAGCCCAGGATTTTCTTTGCCTTCCTCTTCTCCGTTTACCTTCGACTGTTCCCTGGAGGATCGTTTTCGAAAGGGAGTCATGACGAGTTACATGCCCAAACCAGGCAAGCTTTCGACGTTTCACTATTGACAAAAGTGGTTCTTGATGGCCTGCATAGGTGTTTATCTTCTCTCTAACATAGACATTTGTTTTGTGCTCTTTATAGCAAATGCGCAAAATTCTTCTGTAACATTTATGCTCGAAAGCCTGAATCCTTCGCTCCGTATCTGCAGTGAGTGTCCAGCCCTCACACCTATACAAGAGAATAGATAATACAAGTGATTTGTATAATTTGATCTTCACAGGAAAACTGATGTTACTTTTCCAGATCACATTCAACCTTGTCATGGCAGCTGAGGCCATCTCAAGTCTTGTCTTGATTTCTTTATTTGATCTTCCATCACTACATATAGTGGACCCGAGATATTTAAAGGTGTTAACTTCTTCTAACGTTTGCCCATTTAACGTAATGTTGGTCGGAACATGTTTCTTATGGCTATTCACCAATATCTTGCTTTTTTCTATATTAATTTCCATCCCATATGTTCTTGTTACTTTCTCCAGTCTAGAGGTAAGGTCGTGAAGTTCTGATTCTGTTCCAGCTATCAGATCAATATCATCAGCAAAACGTAGATTACACAGAGGTCGGCCTCCAATCGATATGGTTGATTTATAATCGTAGAGAGCCTCCTGCATAATATGTTCTAGATAAATGTTAAAGAGCACTGGTGACAGGATACATCCCTGGCGAACTCCTACAGTTGTTTTGAAAAATTCTCCAATGTCATTGCTTGCAAAAACAGCACTGCTTGCGTCCTTGTATAGTGCTTCAATGATATCTATGATGTTGGTATCAAAATTGAATTTTCTCATTATTTGCCATAAACCTTCATGCCAGACTCGATCGAAGGCTTTTGTGAAATCGATGAAGTTATGGTATAAATCATGTTGATGCTGGAGATGTTTTTCGATCAGTAATCTAATATTGAAGATTTGTTCTGAGGTACTTCTTTTTGGTCTAAAGCCAGCCTGTTCCTCTGACAAGATTTCTTCTGATTTCTGTTTTATTCTGTTCAAAAGTATCCTTAACATCACCTTACTTGGATGACTAATAAGGCTAATGGTTCTGTAGTTCTTGCACATTTTTAGATTTCCTTTCTTTGGAAGCGGTATTACTACTGACTGCGTCCATTCTTTTGGCCATTTTTTTGTACTCCATATCTTCTGGCAAATTGTTGTCATGATTTTTACTATATCTGGTCCTCCATATTTCAAGAGCTCTGCTGGTATATTATCCACACCCGGTGACTTCCCTCCTTTCATCGAACATATAGCCTCTTCCACTTCTTCCCGTAGTATTGCTGCATTTCCGAGTTCTCTGTTTTCGCACTTAATGTTGTTTAATATGCCTAAGTCAGTGTCAAGTTTACAGTTATATAATTCTTTACAATATTCTGTCCACCTTCTCATTACAGCTGTTTTTTCATTGAGCAGAGCCCCATTGCTATCTTCTATGACAGTTACCCTGGGCTGTTGGGGTTTTGATAGTCTTCTTAATGTGTCAAAAACTGCCTTGCTGTTACCTTTTATTAGCCCCGTATTAATGGACTCACATTGATCAGCTACCCATTTTTCTTTGGCCTGTTTCATTTTCTTTCTAATATTTTTATTCACCATACTGTATTGCCATGCTGCTTCAGGAACCTCTTTCTTAACCTTTTTCATTTCCCGTCGTGTATCACATAACTTCAGAATGTCATCTGTAACCCATGGTTTGTTTATTTTCTTTCTTTTACCAAGTATTTCTGTTGCTGATTCAATGAGCACGTCTTTCATGTTCTCTGTGATTGAGTTGATATCATCCTCCAAAAAGTTGAGAGCTGCGAATTTTCCTCCAACAGTTGCCTCAAAGATTCCCGCGATTTCTGGATCTTTCAATTTGTCTAAATTGAATCTTAACTGAGAACATCTGTTTTGATTATAGTTCTTTTTGAGTTTAAGCTTGAGCGTCATCAATACCATGTCGTGATCACTACCAATGTCGGCGCCAGGAAAAGTCCTGGCTTTATTAATGCTGGACTTGAATCTTTTGGATACAAGAATAAAATCAATTTGGTTATGTATCTCAGTTTTTGGGGCATGCCACGTTGTTCTTCTTGTTATTGATATGAGTAAATATCATATCATGTTTTGTATTCGATCACTTCCTGATATATATTGTTTACACACGGTATCCCGTGGTTGCAGGAAGTGACGTCTTGACTCCTGCTTTGAATTGACAGCAGACGTCAGTTTTGATTTGGGACAAGCTAGCGTCTCTAACCGGCAGTCTGCTTGTGTCGTTTGACCAGTATGCATGGAATGTGTCCAGTAGGACCTGATTTCAGAATGTGTTAATTGCCTTTGGGCATCTTTATATTGCACCTGCAAGATCGATTACTATCACTGCCTTATGCTTTCATTAACAGTATAATGTCAGATTAGTCTTAGCAGTGTGTATGGAATTCTTGGGCACGTAAGTTGACTGTTCCATTAAAACTGAGAGTATCAGAATCAAGGAAAGTAGAGACATGTGCTAGAAAAAGCTACGATGTCATACCATACTCAATGTGGAGTACTGTGTTATTAAATGTAATGAACCGTGCCTAGAAGTTAGGCCTTGTTACTGAGTACCTGAGGTGCGGGCCAGGGAGATTGTGTGTGACTGGCCAAATTTAAATATATATATTATAATTCCTGAAATGGAATCTACAAGGAGAACCCTGGAGGGTATTCAGCAGGCCACTGTAATAAGGAGTGTCAAGCCTGAAGTCTAATGCACTCTTACCACAGGACGTCGGGAGGACGGTTCCTGAAATAATAAATATTCTTAAAATTACCCGTACCAGTTATCTCAATAAACACATATTACTATATAAAAAAAGTCATCCACTTCTCCTGAGCTCCGCTAGCGCTCCGCCACATTTTCCTTATATAAAAAGTCATCCCGCCATCTTGCGCCATATAACCTCTTCTTGTTATCTCAAGTCCGCCATCTTGCGCCTGCACCTTTTCCTTATATAAAAAGTCACGCTTACGCATGTTAGAATTTTACTACGACTGTCTAGATAAATTTGTAGATAGGTCAGATTTTCAGTTGTGCGAGACGGACACAGACAGCCTTTACTTGGCCATTAGCGCGAATAACCTAGCGGACGTTGTTAAGCCCGCTATGCGACGAGAATTTTACAGTACCTACCACCAGTGGTTCCCCGCCGAAGTATGCCTCGAACATAGACCCGTTTTTGTCGCTAGCGAGGGTAAAACGCGCGCCCTTTGTCAAAAATGCCGCGAACAAAAATTATTCGACAAACGGACACCGGGCCTTTTTAAATTAGAATACGAAGGCAGCGGAATGATTTCGCTGTGCAGCAAGACTTATCACTGTTTTGGCGACTATGACAAAACAACCACCAAAGGACTCAACAAACACCACAACAAAGTAGACAAACACACTTTCTTAGACGTACTCAACACACAACAAGCACAGGGTGGGAAAAATATTGGTTTCCATGCACACAAATCCTCCATCTACACATACGAACAACACCGCAACGCCCTGTCTTACTTTTACATCAAAAGACAGGTACATCCCGACAACGTCACCACATCACCCCTCAACATTTAAACTGTCTTCCACTCCAACACAGATACCTACAGGTATATACAACACACACCTCTATTTCTTACGACGTGACGACAATGTGACGACACTCCTCAAGGTCTGGCCTGCAGCTGTGATATTATATTTCTTACTGTGATAATGTTACTACTGTAACACCTCCCATCTTCCAATATAAGATATATTGTACCTTGTCACTATGTGTTATTTGCCAATGTATAATCATATTGCTATTTGAATAAAATATATGCTCCTATATGTTTTGATACTACAAAACAGTATTTGCCAAAATAAAAATATATTAACTAAAATTCTTCTTTTGTTACCTATATCGTCTGTTGTATGTCTAATTGTTTGTCTAAATATATCGTATAACTGTTGTAAAATGTATATCGTATAACTATCGTCTAACTGTTATCTATAAATCGTCTTCCTATTATCTCAAGTTTCAAAGTCTAAATATATCGTCTTCTTGATGTCTCACAGTCTAACTGTTATCCTGTATATCTATTTTTTGTATGTCTAAATATATCTTCCTATTATCTAAATATATTACTATATAAAAACTCATGCTCCTCCTCGTCTTCAGTCTAAATATAACGTCTTCTTGTTATCTCAAGTCCGCCATCTTGCGCCTCCACATTTTCCTTATATAAAAAGTCACGCGCCATCACAAAGCGCCACCACATTTCCCTTATATAAAATGTCACGCGCCACCACCACGCGCCACCACATTTTTCTTATATAAAAAGTCACGCGCCACCACAGCGCGCCACCACAATAAGCCCTAAGTCCAACATTGTATACTACGTATATATAGTCAATCCAATCATCGCTATTCGTGTATTCAGTATTCGCGGATTCGCTCATTCGCGCGACATAAAGTGTAACCCATTTTTTCCATATTCGGGCGCGTTGCGAGTATTCGGGGCCATGCGCAGTGAGAAAAACATTTTGAGACGCCTATCGTGTGTTACCGGGGGCCGAAAAGGGAGCAAAGAATAGTAACACGGTACCCTACCAAGCATGTCGTTAAAAAGCGACTAAGGAGGTGTCACACGTTGTAAAAACTTTGCCTAGTTAATTAATAAACTATACTAGCCGCCATTAAAAACGCATCGAAATCGTGACATGTTTTCACTGTTGAAATGTTTATGCAAGTGAACGATTTTCAAACTCCGAAAGTGTGCAAGTGATGAAGTTCATGTATTCCCACTTTACTGTCGATGTGATGTTTACTTCAAATTTTGCATGCTTCACGTGCGAAACAAGGTTTTTGATAAATTCTGGCTTTATTAAAAGTCGAATCACATTGAAATTTGGCACACGCATTAGTCAAGTTTCGGCGAGTAAAACGGCATTATCTGTTTTCATCGAAAAAAAGTCTGATAATGTTTTTGTCATGCCTCGACTGTCGTCACAAGAGCGACGGCAAGCTGTTGGTATGCTCAGCAGTGGAATGGCGACCAGAGAAGTTGACAGACATTTTAATTGTGATCAGTCCACTATAGTGAGGCTGAATCAGCGATTTCGGGCGACAGGTACCACCAATGACCGTCCCAAGCTTGGTCAACCTCGTGTAACAACACTAGCTCAAGATCGCCAAATTCTATTGTTACATCTGCGCAATCGCTTCCACACAGAAACTCAGACAGCAGCTCGTACACCTGGCACTCGGAGACTTGTCAGCGCAAACACTGTGCGACGGAGACTTCGCGCCGCTGGCTTGCAAAACAGACGTCCCAACATCGGTCCTATTCTTAATATTCGTCGTCCAATGGCGGGATGGAGATCAACAATGTTCTCCGATGAAAGCCGGTTTAATGTCTCCTTTGCTGATAGGAGAAATCTTGTACTGGATTGGCCTGCAAACTCTCCTGACATGAATCCGATTGAACACGCATGGGATTAACTGAACAGAAGGGTCCGCCTGTATGACATCAACAATGTGAATGATCTCGAGCGAGCACTCATTGCAGAATGGAACGCCATACCCCAAACATTTTTCGAGACACTCTGCAATAGCATGAGACGCCGATGTCAAGCCTGTATTGATGCTGTAGGGAGTCATACACGGTATTAATGATGGCTGTGACTGAATGAAAAGAGAGTGCGACTTTTGTTTTTACACCTACGGTTGACAACTGCTTAGGAGCCGGTTCTGAATTGTCTCATGTTTAATAATACAGCAAATTTGGGTTAGTAAATGGATCAGAAATGTAAAATCAGTGGTTTCATGTATTTTAAATTTTGCACAACGAGTTGTGGTTCATAAACTAATGCGATGCGTTTTAAATGGCGGCTAGTATAGTTGCTTGAAAGTAAGCCAAAGTATACAAGCTTGAACATAATATTACTGTGTTCCGGGGGTGTGTCGACAGCTAGCCAAACAGGAAAGACCCGTCGGCGCAAAGACCGATCAATAAGCTTATGGTCGTTTAATATAGGAATAAAAGTTGCCGAACAGAAGGTTAGGTTTAAGCATGGTAAAAGAGAACGAGATGACAGACAAGTATGAGAATGGTCTCCTTTTAACGGAGATAAC